>JAPKLW010002290.1:0-75028 GCA_026898455.1 Plectranthus barbatus | reverse complement strand
AAATTTTATTAAACTGAAAACTGAATCAAAATTGTTCCATACAAGGCCTATATATAGGCAACTCAAACCCTAAACTAATAAGGAAACTATTTTAAATAATTAAAAGGACATAAAATTCGAAAATTACTTAAATAAGGCCAAAACATGTTGGCCCAAAATAACTAAATAAATTAAACTAAGCCCAATCATTACACATAATTAAATTAATAACTTTTGGGCCTTCGTTTAATTCTTCCAACAGCAACGATTC
Organism: Plectranthus barbatus; assembly: GCA_026898455.1. Taxonomy (NCBI): domain Eukaryota; kingdom Viridiplantae; phylum Streptophyta; class Magnoliopsida; order Lamiales; family Lamiaceae; genus Plectranthus; species Plectranthus barbatus. The sequence continues at coordinate 74,778 of JAPKLW010002290.1, read as the reverse complement.
TTTGGCAACATTGGCAGCCCAAATATCTTTAATCAATAATCTCAATCCAGCCCTCAAAGTCCTTGCTCGAGATCTAGTCATCGGCCCACTCGGAATGTAGACTGGATCAACTCTCACAGCTGCTACTTGGGCTCCATCACTTCGTCTTGAGGTTGAAGTGAGAATGACACCCCGCAACCTTCTTCCTGGTGGTTGAATGTATACTGTTCTTCTCAGAACTCAGGTGGTTGGCAAAAGTCCGTGAGAATCAGATTCTCAGAGTAGGAAACTGACTATTATGAATATATCTTGGAAAGATTTATTCACCAAAGGATAGCTTCAACTAGAAAGCTTCAGTCTCGTGCTAAGAGAGAGTAGCACGGAGTAATAACTTGAGTTAGGAACTCAAGTCTCGTGTTAAGAAACACAAAAACTCAGAGAGTTGGCTTAGCTATACGCTCTTTGTAGAGTGGGAATCATTCAAATTCATAACCGTTTAAGGTTGATGAGCATACCTATTTATAGAGGACTTCCTCGAGCATTTCAAATTTCTGCCCGTTAGACACATAAATCCAATCGTTAGACTGATGGAAGATGTCGTCCAATCATAGCCCATGTTATAGGTCTGTTATGCTCTGCTCTACTCTGCTGTGTCTGTTTACTATACACTAACTTTGTATCAGACTAAGTTTCAGTCTGAGGAATCTAAGTTTGATATCCTCGTACTGACTTTTACTTAGGCATGAATATGTTAAAGTCTGACCGAACTTTGATATCTTCGAATAGCTCGTGCTTTGAAGGTAGATGCTCTTATACTGACTTCCCGTAGTCAGTATGGCTAGCCCTCATACTGACTTCCCATAGTCAGTATGGAAATGCCCTCATAATGACTTCTCCTAGTCAGTATGGGAAAGCCCTTATACTAACTTCTCATAGTCAGTATGAAAGACCCTATACTGAGTACCCAAACTCAGTCTTGGTCAGGGCCATACTTGGTGACCAAGTTTCAAGGCGTACACTTCTTCAGTTCTCGAGCATTTTCTATGCTCGGTCTTCAGACACTAAGTTCTATTACAACTCGATTGATCCTATACAAGGATTACAGTTTTAAAACTCTAGAAACTGAGAAACTGACTAAGATGATTTTTACAACCTTTGACCCACCTAAACACAAAAAGCAAAGGAAGGATTTCTCTAATAAATATCCTAACACTATCCAATCCGATAAATTCAAAATTATCCAGTAAAATGTGCTTAGAAAACATAAAAAATTGGAAGAAAAAAAATATGCATTGAAAAATCCATATTTTATAAAACTAACATAAATCTAAAAATTAAAATTATACTCCATCTGTTCCAATTTATTAGTCCCACTTACCTTTTTTGTTTGTCCCACTTATTAGTCCTCTTTCCTAAAATGGCAAACTTTTTCACACTCATCAATAAAATATTAATTCCACTACACTCACAAACATTGATTATTGTGCCATTTTAGTTTGGGACTAATAATTAGGGACGGAGGGAGTATTATTAATTATTATATTTACATCAGTAAATAAAAATAAAATTAATTTTATATTAATTTATGAATATTCGATCCAATCTGGATTCGATTCGAATCCGATCCAAAATTCTCGTGTTTTTATCGTGTCAATTAGATAAGTCTAAATTTATATTCATTATTATCGTACAAATTCGTATCGGATTATCGGATCTCGTCGAAAATTATACCCCTATCCTCGCATCATGAATGGTAGGACAACACAATTTGAACTTGGATATTACTTAGGATAATAGTAATAATCTAAAACAACTTTTGAAGAGTGCATCTTTACCAAAGTGGGACTCATATAAATAAACAAATCATTGGTAACTGAATTATTTTAAATTTTCAAACAATGAATCAAATTAAAATTCATAGATCATAAAATCAGTCAGTATAAATATCCCGAATCTATATATATTATAAAAAGCAAGATGTTCTACATCACCATCATCATTATATATTTTTTTTGTTTTATTTATTGATCCACTAATATTATAAAACAATCAATAACTATAAAAATTAATAAAATTATATTTATACCATTTTCTTAGAAGCATAACATATTAATCAATTTTATTTTTACTTTAAATTCATTTTATGTATTAATTCTTTTAAAAAAACAAGTCTAATTTCTTATTTATCATTTTAGTTGATATCGTAAATTAAAACTCTACATTTATAAGTTTTGGATTTAACAGTTTCATTTAATTTATCTATGGTTTATATGTATAAATATTACTACCTCCGTCCAATTTATGTGTCCCATTTGGGTTTGACACAATAACCAATATGTGTAAAGATAAAGGAAATAAGTATTTTATTAGTGAGCGGATATTCATTTTCAATTTTAAATAAGAGGACAATTAAATAAGACGGACGAAAAAGAAAAAAAAGGGACAATTGAAGTAAGACGGATAGAGTAACTTATATTATAGTTACGTAAATCAATGTTATTTTCTTAATTAAAGTTACTACATCAAATTTCATTTGCGCAACACGCCAGTTATAAAACCAGTTAAGGTAACATGAGTTAAAAAGTATTTTTACCTACTTGATTGTTTTGATGTGTCAAAAGATTGTATAGATACCACCAATGTAGAGTGTCTCTAGAATAACTCTAGTTTGTGCTAAACTTGTAAAGTTCTATTTAAGATCTTCTTTAAGTTGTAACATATTTGTTGAAGATGAACTGAGTTCGAATCCACCAGTTCAGGATGAGCAAATATTAAAAAGAAAAGGGGTGCTAGTTTGGAAGTTGATGCTCGAAGAACTGGCTAACGTCACAAGTTTGGACGCTAACATCACCAGTTCACAAACTCAGGATAATCTCACAGCACCAATCCGCATATACAGACAAGAGAACAAGTTCAAAGGAACATTCTTCAAGGCTAGACTTCGAAGATGAAGATAACTTAAAGTTTAGAAACTCTAGTGTTCAACCAGTTCTCAGTTCCTCAGACTAACGAAGAGTTATTCTGACACAAAGTTGTCAAGTCAACTTCCCGTGTCAGAAAAGGATGAAGCAGGTGCAGAAGTTCTGAAAAAACACCATGTCCTTTGAAGAAGAGAGACATCAGATTGAACACCTTCCAAATGTATCTAAATGGCTAATTTGAAATCGCTTATACTTCATCTATATATAGATGAAACATCCTCAGAGGAGGGGATACCGATTAAGTTGAAAGAGAGTCAAATTCAAATCACAATAACCGAGTCAACCGAAATCATCAACAAAAAATTCCTACGAGATCGTCGTTACTCTGAAGTTTTTTATTTTTCGAGGCTTTTCATTGGCTTACCGTGTGCCATCTTCGAACACGAGACTCTCGAGCTCGAGTTATTTCTTGGTGTTCTTACTCTCCAAATAAGAACTCAACAGTTTCTGCTCATCTCCAAGCAAGAATTACAACGGGCGTCTAGCTACAAGTTCGACAGTTCAGGGAAGAACTCTAAAGCTCCCAACATCCAGATGAGGAGGCTGCGTGGTGTGTCCACACTCCAATTCTGCAAAGCCAGAAGGAGAACAAAGGCGCGAGTGAGCTATTGGACTGGTAAACATTGATATCTACCAGCAAGCTATAGATCTTGAGCTTGTATCCCCGTAAAGCTTAGTGATTTCCAGACTTTAGTCTGAAGAGAGGATGTAGAACTTTAGGCTCCAAACCTCTATAAATTCTTTTGCACTCTAATGCTTTATTTACTTTCTGCAAGGATTTAAAACCCAACGCATTCTATGTGTTGAAGAATATCTGATACAAAGTATAACCTCAAACTCGCTGAACAATAAGTTTTCAAAAACTCAACTGGTGAACAATAACCAGGTTTAGAGTGCATCCCTTTTCAAACATTATTTTCGATGTACATCAACTCTGATTATGAGACCAATAACATGAATCACTTTATAATGATGAAATGTCTCTCCTTTTACAAATCAACTTGTAGCAAGAGTGAAAATTAACATTATATTTTTAATACTATACTTTAAATGGTTAAAGTAATATGAACCATTTTATAATGATGATATATTCATCTCCATTTTATAAAAATAACCAAAATCCAACATTTAATATTGATGATGGAGTATAAGTCAATAACTGAAGAGTTATTACAAAAGGGGTAATTATGTAATGTGAGGAACAACCAATAAGCAAAAGGACCCTTCTTGGGACATAGCCATTTAAATACATGGATTATGTCCCTTTTCTAAAATAAGATTTGGTAATTAAAGAAAGCTAAAAGAAGCCATTTAAATAATTGGATTATGTCCCTTTTTTAAAAATAAGCTTTGGCAATTAAAGATAGCTTAAAACAAGTATAAAGAAAAAAGTGCGTCTCTTTCCAACTAAACCACGACAATGGGTGAGAGAAAAAAGACTTTCCATTTTATCCCAAAAAGGTAACTTTATTTAAATGAAATCCACTCGGACCACTCAACAACAAAAATTCTAAATCAATACTATCAAAAAAAAAAATTAAATGTTACATGCGCTCAACTATAATTTATATGTAATGAGGAGGGATCATGTAAAAAAAATCCATCTGTGAGAAAAAAGAATAAATCGTGTCCATCAGATCTAAAAAAATCAATGGTTGATATTGAATCAAGCAACAACTAAAACGCAATCAAGCAACAAAATAATCAAGCAACAACTAAAGCACAATCAAGCAACAACCTGAATACAATCAAACAATGTCGTAAATGCAATCAAGCATCTTTCTCACTTTCTCATGTTAAGAGTTTTCTCACTGGATTCGCTCCATATATGTAATTATATCATATATGTATGGAGAATTGTCGATTCGGGACCCAAAAAATAGTTAAATGTATATATATTTCAGTTTCACAACTCACAATTCTCTAACACATATTTTGACTTTGCCTCGAGAAATTGTCCCATGTTAGACTTTTGGGCTCCCTATGTCTTATTTGAATTTGAAGTTAGGCTTTCTTAAGTATATATGGTTATCATAATTTATTTATATAAACTCAAAATAATCCTCATATGTGGCTGATGAATCAATAAAAATCCAGGTACCATGTAATTTTTTAAAAAGTTGATGTTATTCCATTTTGAGTTTTTACGAGAACTTCAATTTTTTATCACTGAATTTTTGCCCCAGATATAAATTTGAAATAAAATTAATTAGTTTGAACACGTGTTTAGAAATAGAATATGTATAATTTATAAACATGAATTTTCAATATATTTACACATTACAAATACTCTTAATCATAATTAGTGTAGAGAAACCAACGCAAAAAAGTGACGGAATCAAAATTGATTAGTGTTACCACAAAAAGCATCTTTATTACTTTGGATCAAATAAATAGATCTATTCCTTAACTTTTTTTCTCCTTTTCAGGATCTTCCATCTTTAATTAAATAAATAAATAAATACTTTCACATCCTCATGCACTCGCATTTCTGCTATATATTATTTAATTCCAAAAAACAAAAGTGACGTCGAAAATCCTCCCATTAAATATTTAGGTTTTATTAAATCAATATATAACAGTTGTTTTTAATTTTTCTCTCTCTTTATTTTTTGAGAAAGATAAATAACAATTGGTTTAATTTAATGTTAATATTAGTGGGTGGGTTACATGTATTAAATGAAACATATACTTAGGGGTGATCACGAGCCGAGTCGAACCGAGTATGGCCAGGCTCGAGCTCGAGCTCCACTCGAAATTTCTAAGCTCGAGCTCGAGCTCGGCTCGACCGAGCTTAAATTTTCAAGCTCGAGCTCGACTCGAGGTCAAACTCGTCAAGCTCGACTCGGCTCGATTGAGCTCGATTATTTTATTTTATTTTATTTTTTAATTAAAAAATTATATTATTTATTATTAAATAATAAATTTAGGAAGAAAAATTTAAATTATATTAAGCTCGATAAGGCTCGTGAGCCTAGCTCGAACCCAAGCTCGAGCTCGATAAGGCTCGCGAGCCTGTCGAATCGAGTATCACAAAGCTCGAGCTCGAGCTCGACTGCTACTCGAATAGCTCGAGCTCGAGCTCGGCACGATTACTATCGAGTCGATTTCGAGTTTTTTTCGAGCCGATCCTGAGTAGCTTGCGAGCGGGCTTGACTCATGCTCACCCCTACATATACTCCGTAAACAATAAAAAATTGAAAACCCGCACTAACTTGGAGGGGAGCCAGTAACTCTCCCACGAAACACGGAACTCTTTCATAAATATATATGTGAAAGAATCGATCACATAATTATCGAGTTTTAATAACAAAATTTAATATTTAATTCTTCATCCACTTAATTAGAAATAGTACACAAACTACTACGGTACTATCTGAGTAGGGATGTCAATAAAGCCCGAAACCGATAGGTCGGCCCGAAATCGGTGGTCTAAAATACAGGTTAGGGTAAAAAAATTTCAACCCGAAATTATTTTTAATCGAACGGATTGAACCCGACGGGTTGGCGGCCCGAAGGGGCTGAGCCTGGTGGGTTGCGGGTCGGCCCGTAGGTCCGGCAATATTTAATAATATATTTAATAATTTATTAGTTATTATTTCTAATATTATTTATATCCTACTATACCCATTAATTATATACCTAATTTCCTAGACCTAATTTTCTGTCACACAAAATTTCATCAATCTCTCCCAATGACGTAGTCCTTTACCCTCAAATCGAAAAATCTCTCATTTCTTCCTCTTTCACTGTCTTCCACTCGTCACTCTCCTAATTAGCGTACCTACTCATTTCTTCCTTTCAAGAACCTTTAGCCACTCTTTGTTATGTTCACCCAATTGAAAACTATATTTAATTTTTCAATCATTATTTTTTCATTTTATACGTTGAGATATGTACTTCTATTACTTAAATTAGTTGATATATAAGGATTGATATTTTTTTTTCTTTTCAAACTATGATTATCCACTTATCACTATTTTTTTGCAAAGATATTGATATTTGATGTCTTTTATTTATGTTGGTTCATCATTTTCTTTTTTTTATTTTGTTTTAGGGGTTGTTAAAATATTTTAAGAAAATCTTTACAAAAATAAACTCGTAAATATTGCCAACCCGACGGGTCAGCCCGAAAACCGGTGGGTTAGGTTCAAGAATTTTTAGCCCGACAAAAATTCAGCCCGATTTAACCCGGACCGAATAGCCCGCAGCCCAATAGGATTAGCCCGAAACCCGACGGGTTAGCCCGATTGACATCCCTATACCTGAGTCTCTTAGCCGACTTTGCATGCATTTATTTATATGAATTTAAAGAATTAAAAATGATACCAAACCCATCTTATATACCAAACATCTTTATTGGAATACTTAAACCCATACCCATTCCCTTTACTTTCAAACCCATAACCATACCCATACCCATAGTGATTCTGACACTTATACCAAACGCCCCCTTAATCTTTATCTTTATCTTTATGGTTCAACTTTAGTAATCAACCTACCTGGATCATGGCCCCCACTAACTCGACGAGATTGTGACGTGGACAAAAAGTTCACCCTCAACTTTTCCACTCCCCTCCATGTTTTGCTGCTGGCGGCTCTCTCTCTCTCTCTTTCTTTATTATTTTACTTTCCCCAACTCCATGATCATATATTGTTTACTAGTATTATTCTGGAAAAAATCTACAAATTTTTATATTGTATATTATTTTTTTAACATACTACATCATTCGGATGAGATTATAATTGACGCGTTTATATATTACTCCCACTATTTCTATGAGTTCAAACGAGAAATAGAATTTTTTCGTTGACGTTAGAAAAGCTTACGATTCCAATTTTGAGATATATTTCATCTTTCGAAATTTAACAACTTGGAAAAAACTCAAACTTTATCATTTCCATAGTTAAGATGCTTTCAAAAGATTTTAGAAACCGTACTGAGTTATTTAATCCGTAATTAAGGATGCATTAAAATCTTATCAATAACCAAATACCTAGCTAGCTTGCTCCTAATTAGGTTCAGTCAGTCATTTTATTCAAATAATAAAAAAAATATGGCAAAAACTTGCGTTAGGCAGACCTAAACGGTTTAGACGGGCTTTATCCTACCCAAATGGGTTGACCCATCCCAAATAGGATTTATTAATTTCCAAATAGGGTATATTATATGGGTTTGAGCTTGAGTTAATGGATAAAACTCGCCTAAATCTTTTAGGTCTGCCTAACCCAAGACCTTCCCAAAAAATATTGTTAACGCTCTACATTTATAATTTGCAAATAATTTGTCCCTTAACTCGGGGTGTAGTGGTTAAAGCACCTTGCCTGTGACTGAGAGGTTCCAGAGCGACATCTGGGTGTGTACACTTATTAAAAAAATAAAATTGCAATTAGATCGAAAAAGAAAGAAATAAAAGATAAGCAACACTATACATATATACTTCTTCACTCTAAATCATTGAATCAACTTATAAACAACTTACCCCAACTAACCGGTGTTCCCGCTTCACTTTTTCACTTTTTTTGAAGCATATATTCATACTTACACTTCCATTCATTTTTCTTCATCAACCATATAACCTCTCTCTCTCTCATGGCCGCCCAAGTTCAAGAAAACAACAGCACATCAGGTATCAAGTTATTTGGAGCCACAATCTCACCCAAAGATAGATCACATGAACCCAACAACGATCACCATCTGCCGCCCGAGAAACCTGATCCGGCGGCGGAGAAGAGGCCGGACAAGATCATTCCCTGTCCCAGATGCAAAAGCATGGAGACAAAATTCTGTTACTTCAACAACTACAACGTGAACCAGCCCAGACACTTCTGCAAAGGCTGCCAGCGCTACTGGACCGCCGGTGGCGCCCTCCGCAATGTGCCGGTCGGCGCCGGCCGCCGCAAAGCCAAGCCTCCTTGCCGCCCGGGGATGCCGGCCTTCTCTGAGGGCTGTTTGTACGACGCCTCCGCCGGAGTGCAGCAGCTCGACTTTGACGCCGTGGTTGGGGAATGGCAGGCGGCGGAGAGCGTTGGTTTCCGGCATCTTTTTCCGGGAAAGAGGAGGAGATGCGCCACCAATAGTCAAAGTTGTTAATGATCTTGCAGTTTGTCTTGTAGTTCGCAGATAAAAATAATAAATTAGAAAAAAAATATATTGAAAAATTATTGCTGGTTGCCTGAGCTTCTTAATTAATCCTGTATTAAACAGCCTGTCCCAGTTGATAATTTTAGTGTTTTGGTTTTATAATTATAATATCATCTCTTCTGTTTATATAATTAATTATAATAAAAATCTTAGATTGGGGAGGAAATAGGGTATAGGGCTTAGCCGTATATGATGAATTAGTCTTTATCTCTTATCTAATGACATGGCTCCTCGATATTAAGTTTTTTATTTAACACTAATTAATAATGAGAATTAGGTATTGCAGAAATCGATATACAAATCTTCAATTTATACCATTTCTATAAACAAACGAGAATATGTTTTATTTTTGTTAATATTGTTTTTATATCTCAATTGTTCCTGATATTAATACAAAGATAAATCAAATTCATTTTTATTTAGCACAAATTTTAATTTTAACATTAAATTAAATTTTTATATGATAGATTCATTACTAAATAAACGTGGATGGGATTATGCGTTGTATTTGTGAAATAAAATTCTCCATTTTCCAATTTCACTTCATTTACAACTAGTATTACTTTAAATATCTAGTATTATAAAAAATGAAATAAAAATTTATAGCAGAACATTCTCTAATTAATATTTATAAAAAAATTGAAATATTAGAAAAACCCAAGTTCTAATTATGAAATAGTTAAATATTAACTAAAACTAAACATACTATGTAACTCTAATTTGATGGAATCAACCATACTAAATAATTATGAAATTAGGCTAATTAAACAGAATAAATTAAAATATTACGTAAAAACTAATAAATTTATTAATTGAGTAAAATATATAGCATAGTTTTGGACAGTGGCCGATCCAGAAAATCTTGGTAGGGGGTTCCATCAGATTTTAGGTAATAACAAAAATATAAAATTCAGTAAAAATATATATATATATTTTTCAACTAATCTTCATCCTGAGCCCAAAAAACCAACTTTTTCCATCATTCTTAGCTCATTTTTCTTCTTCACGAAGAAGCTCACATAAAAACTCGAATAACTATACTATTAAAATTAGGCAAAAACTTGCGTTAGGCAGGCCTAAACGGTTTAGGCGGGTTTTATCCTACCCAAATGGGTTCATCCATCCCAAATAGGGTATATTATGAGGATTTGGGTTTGGGTTAATGGATAAAATCCGCCTAAAGCTTGGGTTAATGGATAAAACCCGCCTAAATTGTTTAGGCCTGCCTAACTCAAGACCTTCCCTTAAAATTAACATTAAAAAAGAACGGTTAGGGAGGAGTGAAGCCTCTCCTAGCCCCCACTTGGATCTGCTAGTGGTTTCAGAGGGTGGAAGACTTAATAATTAATATATATGTTCAATATAATTAAAATAAAACTTCTTATAATTAAGAAAGTCTCAGTGAGTGAACCTATGATTTACTTGTGGAATGTAATTAGACTGTAATTTATTTACTAGTAATTAAGTATTAAACGCTGTGGCTTTTCGTGTAACGATAACTAAGAATCCAATTTGCAGTGGAAAAACATGTGTTGGTATCTTTGTGAGCCAACTATGTATGATATTTTTAATTATATTTTATTATCTAATCAAACATGACAGTACATTTCAGCAATATATGTATAAAAATATATATGTAATGAGTGTTGATAGCTTAAAGTGGGATAAGATCCGACACAAGAAAGATTTCTAGAACAAGAATCAAATGCTGAAAAAGGTCTGTCTTTATAAATTTAATCTGTAGTAAGAATTAATTAATTTTGTTAATTATTAATTAGTAGAATAGTTTGGTTAATTATTGGGGTGGGGACTTGTTTCTTGATGGTTTTCTTGTTGATCTCTGATAAATTAAATATAATATAATGAAACATGGATAACATGTTTTCCCTCCAAAAAAAAAATAATTAAATTTAAAAAATAAATTTCTGGCTACTTTGTTAAGAATCTAATTAAACCCACTTTCATAGAAACTTCAGAATATTAATACCACGCGATTGTGCGTTGTTTTGTTCCCAATAATTAGGGTTGATTCAAGAATCTAGTGAATTAAGGTTGGGTTTGATGAATCCTCTCCAGATGTTTCAACTCAATTTAATTTTTGTAGATATATTCGCATTCAACGCACTATTAATGTCTAATCTAGTCTCTTAGAAAATACTCAAATGATTAATATTTTATATTTAAAGAATTTTTGAATGAGACGTTTTGGGATTAATCACCCCTTTCCAATTTCCTACCTAAATGAAGAAAAAGGAAAAAAAGAAAAAAGACACACAATTAAACTCTAACCTTCTAAATAGGAGATAAAGAAATAATACGAGAATAAGTTGAAAAGTATAAAGAAAAAAATAATTGTTGAACACGCATGCTATTACCCTAGTTTATAAATTCGACATGACACTGCAAATAACTATATCATGACATTTTAGATGTTCTGATCTCAGAGACAGAGAGCAAGTAATTGAGTGCTTTGTTTTGAATATTATGTAGTCATGATATTTAGTTACATCCGAATATCCCTCTCCATTTTAAATAATGTCCTAATTGTTAAAAAAACACAGATTTTAGATATGTTGATGTATTTTATTTTACGAGGTTTATTTGATGTACATACTACTAAATAAGCAACATTAATATTTTATTGTTGAAAATTTTATAATAATTTAAGTTTAAATATTTAAAAATATTCCTTTAATTTCATTATATGTATGAAAATACACGTTATTAAAATATACTCTAAATACCCAAAAGTACAATTTTTTATTTTTGAACATAAAACGATGTGATCATTGGGGTGATGATTGTAAAAATAAATGTAAGGTTAAAAATTAATTCAAAAATAAAGTGTGGTTGGTATTTAAGAGAAAATAAAATTTATTTAAATAATTTTTTGTCAGGAATAGGTAGGGATCATGTTGTTCCCAATTGAATTGGACCAAGTGAGTATTTGGATCAGGAACAGGTCATCCTGATCTAGTTCCCGAGGGTAGGGATAAAAGTCTGGATCGTAAAAGTATCCTGGCCCTGTACAAAATGTCATTAAAGAAATCGCGGGTTTGGATCTCGGTCATGCATGCCAAATAAATTTAGTTTTTTGACTAAATGAGAGATAACAAGTTACTCGTACACTGCAATTCAAATGACTGAATTTACTATACTGCATTGAAATAATTCACACAGTAAAATGCAGATGATTGAATTTACTACACTGCATTGATCAACCAAATCAATTACTATATAAAAATAATTTATATACAACTTTACATGCACATTTGAAATCAACAAATAATCAAATTTCCTTCACTTCTTCTCTATCTTTGCTATATTCAATCTTCCTTCAAGGTTCGTAACCCTAAATTTTGTTATTTTACAAAATGGAGAATTAGTGTTCTGTATTTGTTCAATATAATGGGCAATTTAACGCAACTTGCACCGACAAGATAAACTAGTTTACATACCAATGATCAATCTTTCTATACTTGCATTACGATCCAACATTCAATCGATTTTTTTATGCAAAAAGTATTCATGGTGAGTATAATCTTTATTATATTACTCAAACTCGAAGCAAAAAAATTATTAGATCATTGTTAGCGACGAAAGTGGAGCTGCTGCAGCTCTCCAATCCTAATTTGGAGCCCAGAATATATGTTATTAAGTAACACAATGAATACCGATGTTGGGAGTTCATATCGAAAGCCACCCCCCCACAGTCCATTCATGTCGTCAAGCAGTCCACCGAGGTACCTATTACAGTCCAATTCCGGAAGACCTTGCTCGATTTGGGTCTTCCATGTATTTTGATATGGGTTCTCAAGGCGGAAGTGGTGGTTCACATGTTCCAGACTTGAAGTATAAAGCTCCCCCAGAAGACATTGAAGTGCCCGACAACAACCAAGAGGCCAATGATGAGGAAGTCGACGTCAATAGCGATTATCACACAACAACTGATTGTGGTGTGGTGGAGCATGATGACTCCGAGGAGGCTGAACTTGATGAGGACTCATCTGAGTCCGATGACGAAGACTTCAGGATGAATTGTACAGCTGCAGAGTTTTTTGCATGGATTAGAGCAACCGGCGCATCATAAGTGCTTTCATTTCAAATCTTATGCGGATCAATCCTCTACCAGAAAGCTCTCAAATCCAAGGTAATTTAAATAATTGGTTAGTTCTAGTTATGTCGTTGGATACAACTGATGTTGTTGTGGTGGTGAGAGACGTAGCAGCCATACTGGATAAGGAATTAACTAAGGTAACCATGACAAAAAGATGATCTATTTATTGTCGTTGGGCTTTGACACATGGAACACCGTCAACAGTTTAAAGTAAAGTTCTCAGATAGTATTCACGTAGATTATATTTGCAAACAACAAGTGATTGTACATTTCGGGTTGGTGCAAGGTGCATAGATGGTTGTTGGTGTTAGGATTATATACTGAAAGCATATATGATTAAGTGTTTTGTACACTGGTCTTCATATATGTTGCCGCAACAATACTCGCTGTCTGATGAAACAAACATACAACGAACCATAATATCCTATTATCTCGCCTATAGGGATGATCATATGGTGTGTAGGAGATCACAGAGGATCATATGAATCGTTTGACCTAGCGAGATATAAACAGTATCACAGCTGAGACGGTCCCTGGATAGGCTGTCGGTCTAAGCTGCAGCACATCGGTTCATAAGTGGGCTTATCCTAGCTACTTGATGTGTCGGTACATGGTTATGTATTGATGGGATCAACAGTGGGATGTGCCATTCTCATTGACATATGAATGAGCCAGATCCCTAACATACTTCCTATGATCTTAAACCTAACTGAAGGATAAGGGGCACACACAAATTGGCCACACTTTGATTTACCATGGTGGCGAGTCTTACGTGTACTCTTATACCTGTATTTCGGGTGTTGGCAATTTGTGTGTGGCCTGCTTAGTCTGGATGTTTAGGTAAGCATATCCGTTTCAGGATGGTGACATTCCCTGAGGAGCTCACAAGGTTCATTATGCTAAACCCTGCAGGTTGAATTATTTAATTCAGGCATAAGTGAAAAGGGGTGAGTGGCATTACTCAGGAAATAAGAGATTAATTAATTGTGGCTGATTGTCATAAGCCAAATTAATTAATGAATGTCTAAAACCTTAAATATGTGGATCATGTTAGTTTGGTGCAACCCGTTCCTAATAACGTGGTAATAAAGGGGCGAGTCAGCATTGATACCGTGGTGAAGGTTAAAACAATATTTTATTAATTAATTATGTTCTGGGTTGAACAAGGAAGGATTAATTAATAAAGAGGGTCCACTTTATTATTTGCATCTGATCCCTGGTCTGGCCCATTAATTGCTCACAGCCCATTAGGGTTAGGGTTTCTCAAAACCCTAACACTATATAAGGCCTTCTCTCCATCAGATCAAGTTAGACTTTCAGTATAATCAGTAAATTGAGAGAGAGAGGCGGCGGCTATCTGAGGGAGAAACTGATCGATTTCTCCGGATCTCGGATTCAACTTGGTAGATAATCCTCACCAGATTTCCAATGAGCAAGGGAACAGATCAAAAGATCAGATCTGTAGGAACAACTGTTCATCGCCGGTGTTCAGATTCAGATCCAGATCTATTTCATCGTCGTTGGCTCCGATCTAGATCTGTAGATCAAACGGTGAAATCAGGTATTCTCTAATCCATCATCTGCAATTAATATTGTAGGAGCATGCATAGGATCGCATGGTTTATTTAATTGAAATTTGTTCCTGGTATCCTAAGAACGAACCTTGGCAAGAATTTAATTAATGGCAACTCGTGTTGTCCATCGTAGACTCAAACCCTACAGTTGGATCGTCCGCATTTGGGAAGTAGTGTAGTACGCCTTAGATTGTTCTAAGGGAAAATGGATTAAGTTGCAGAAAGCATTTATTTGCTAGAAAAAAGAAGTTATTAAAATGATATATAGACTACAAATATACAATTAACATACGTTCTTCTTGAGCAAAAATGACACCCAATCCAGTGCAATTGGCCTACTAAACTTCCATTTCATAAACCGATGAATATTATCCGGGTGCTCCAAAATAGCACAAGCACCACACAACACCGGAATGGCCTCATAGGCCCGAACCTTCAAAATCATTTAAATTTTTAGAAAATCACCATATGATAAATAATATTAATAATTCAATAAAAATATTAAATTATACTTGTAATATCCAAATGGGACCACTCAAACTCAATGTGGATCCAATAGCATTACTAGTAGTTGGGGCAAGGTTCAAATAATAGCATAACAATTTAAAAGTGTACGCCCCACCAAAAAAAGTTCTATTTGGCCCAATTAACTACTAAAACATAAACCCAATTATAATCTTACGTTTTTCCTGAATAGCCTAAGACAAAATACACCAAAACTAATATATTTGCTACTCTCAAGTACAACTCATGGTCAGTGTTCTCAACTTCAGTTTTCTTAAATATTGCTAACAATTCCTTAGCTGTAATAGATTTTCCACCACATAATTTCCTATACACTGAGGTATCAGATAGATCATAAAGAGCACATGGATCAAAATCAGTAGCTCTTAATAGCAAACTAGTGACTAGAGCAATCTCACCAATACCAAAACGGATACGCTGCCCACCAATAAGAAATCATAAAGCATTTGAGTCAGTACTCGTAATTTGGCAGCTTAAAAGTTCCACCAAATGATTGTGATGCACTAGGACCGTTTTATGCCCAAATCAAAAGATTACCAAAAAGCTCATTCCTAAAATTATTAATCAATTGCTCACCCCCTAATGAATCTAATGTAACACTAATATTATCCAATATGGTCACTTTGGTGCATAAATTCATCTTAGTAGGTGTACCACATAAACAAAATGTAATCCATTAAACCTATACAAATCATATTAAAATCTAAAAATACAATCCAAACATAATAATAATCAAATATTCAAAATGAGATACACTAGGACCGTGAGCATGTATACCAATAAAATTAAACAATAAAAAAACAATGAAATATTCTCTACGTGTAATTGAGATATTAAGCAACACAAAATTAAATATATGACCAATAAAAAAAATTCAAAGCAACATTATGTTAAACCCTAAATCTCACGTAAGAATATATACCAACAAAGTTTAAAATTTAATCAAAACAAAATATCACATAAATTAAATAAAATAAAACATTTGTTAAAAAAATATCTGAATTAATTTCAAATTATCCATGAATTAATTGACCAAATAAAATAAAATAAAATGCAAGTGGAAATAAAAAATTTAACAAACAAATCTCGAAAATACACAGTTAAACGTAAAAAAAAAATGGACTTACCTCGGTCGGCACCTCTTTCATACTTGTTTCCCAACCAAAAATCACGCACTCAACGTGGAACAGTTTTGACGGTGAAGGACGAAGTGGACCAGTTTTGAGTGCGATGTGTGAATTTTTTTAAAAAGAACGGTTAGGAATTGAGTCAGGAAATGGGTCAGGATTGAGTAAATTGGGTCGTGATAAAATAATGCATAGGATTAGGTTTTTGGTCGGGAAATGAACCATGAAATGGGTCAGGATAAAATAATACATAGGATTAGGATTTTGGTCGGGAAATGGATCATGAAATGGGTCGCGATTGAGTAAATTGAGTCATAATTGGTATGAATCAGGTAAAGATTAAAATAAAATATTCAGTTAGTAATTGGGGCGGGAGATGGGTCAGATTCAATGGGTCTCGGGTCATAATCGGTACTAAATGAGTCAATGTACGGGTCATGATTGCATATATTGTCCGACTCAATTTTTTTAAATAAAATAATTAAAAAATTAGTTTAATGTTTTTCTGGGTTGGGAATAAGTTGAGATTGGGTCGGGGTAATTTTTTTTCGAAATTTTGGTAATTTAACTGAAAAATTAAATTAAAATAAATTATATAATCATTAATTTAAGAAATAGTCTTTTTGTACTTAAAGATATGTTTTCATAAGAAGGCTTATTTTTGTTATACTCCCTCCGTCCCAATAGATTAGTCCAGTTTGGTTTCGGTTGTGAGTGTAGTGGAATAAATATTTTATTGATGTGAGGAGATTTTTTTCCATTTTAGAAAAGTGGACTAATATGGTGGGACAGACGAAAATGAAAATATGGACTAATCTAGCAGGAAAGAGGGGAGTATATTTTTATCGTTTGGGGTACTCCAAAATTTGGCTTATAATTTAATTGCTGTGTACAAACCGAAGTATTGTGATATATGTATACATAATGCATTAGTTAAAACTCACCCTATTTAAATGTTCCATTGAAGCTTCAGTCATGGTTTATTAAACAAAGGTAAGACCATTCTTGAGCTGATCACATCGTGACCTTTTTTATAAAAACAATTAAGAATCAATAATTATATGCAGTCATTAGTGTTAGGTGGTATGCGCTGCGGAAGCGATGATTGATGACAAATTTTGGTAGATGAATTTAATAAGTGCGAAAATTAAGACACTCAAGATTTTACGTGGAAAACTCCCAAGACGGGAGAAAAACCACGGACAAGGCTATGAGAAAATATCACTATGAAAGGAATTACAACACTCACTCTCTAATACAAGTATAGACCTATTTTACTATATCTTGCACTAGGAGTAACACTCTCTTTCTACAAAGAAAAGGAGAAACAAAAGAAATGAGAAAAGAAGCTAAATAAGATGTGGGATGCTCTCTCTGTTGGATGATTTGAGGTGAAGAATTATGCCTCTATTTATAGAGAGGGTGAAGCACACCAATTTGAAGACCGTGTGTGTTTTCAAATTCTTCACCAACTCTTATTGATTACTGCCACCTTTTTTTTTTCACCATTCACACTGCTTTTTCACACTGCTTCACACTGCTTTTTCACATTCATTCACACTGCTTTTTCACATCCATTCACACTGCTTTTTCACAGTTAGACCCTTTGTGGATGATTTGTACGAGAAATTATAACAATCTCGAACAATATATGTATGTACAAACAGAAACTCATATTCATTGATGAGAATATATGCATGATGCATAATCACCTCCCAAAATGCAAGCAAGAACTTGCGGAATCCTTTAGTATATATATATATATTATAAATGAATGAATGAAGCGTTGGTAGAGGTGGCGATCAAAAGCCATTGTCGTCATCGCTAGGACTAACAGCGAGCTCCTTGAAGAGCTGAGCGCAACCGGGATCGGCTTCCTTCTTGGTGAAGCCGAGCGGGTTGGCGTGGCGCTTGTTGTCGTGGAAGCCGCTGTTCCTGGTGATGGTGATCTTGGAGGTCGGCTCGATAGCCCACCCTTCATTAGGGATGATGTCGCAGTCCGCCCGGCTGCTCCTCACCAGAGACACACTGCATTCCTCCGCCCCGTGGTCCCCCTCCACCGTCAGGCTGTACCGCCCCGCCGCGTCCGTCGTCCCCTCCAATTTGTAGGTTATGTTCTTCACATCTTCGCCCCTGCATTCCAAGCGCACCGTCGCACCTGCGTGCATTAATTTGGATATGATGTGATTTTCTTTTTCTTTTTTGATTAATAGAAATGAAATTGAATTTGAAGGTTTGGGATATAGTGCCTGCCATTAGCTGACTGAGTCTGTTGATGAAGTTGGTCCGGCAGACTTCGCAGTAGACCTCTCCCTCGACGATGAACTGTGGGGTGGTGTGGGCACGGCCAACGCCGGCGAGGGCCAGGAATAGGGCTCCGGCAAAGAGAATTGCGATTTCTGTAAAATTTGCCATTTTTTGGGCGAATTTCCTTCAAATTCAAACTATGGTTTGGACTTGGAGAGGAGTGTTTATATATATAGGGATGGGCAGTTATTTTCTTGAGGTAGAAAGTCTTGTCTTAGAGCCAATATAAGCTCTCTCCCACACATTTTCATACGCTTATTGATTTTGTTATTTTTGGAGATGGATTTTGATTACACAAGCATCAAACTTTGAGTGTCTGGTTTTCATGAAATAATCAGAATCCAAAACAAACAACAACAAAAAAAAAAAAAAATTATTTGTAAGATACTCCTTCGGTTCCATTTTTGGTTTGAGTAACTATTTTAGAGTGTTTCAATTATATGATCTAATTTTTATATTGGCAAAAACTTGCGTTAGACACGTCTAAACGGTTTAGGCGGATTTTATCCATACCCAAATGGGTTCACCCATCCCAAATAGGGTTTATTAATCCTCAATTAGAGTATATTAGATGTGTTTGACTTGGGTTGATGGATAAAATCCGCCTAAACCGTTTAGGCGTGTCTAACGCGAGACCTTCCTTTTTATATTTGGTATTCTTTTTTTTTTTTGTGGTAATTTACAATTATACCCTGAATAACTTTGAAAAAAATGAGAATATAATATATTAAATGTAATAATATGAAATCAAGAGGTTAATTAATATTTTAAATAAGGGTAATATTGAAAGTTTGTATGAATATTGAATAATTTTTTATAAATATACAAAATTAAACTGGACCATATAATCGAAACGAAGGGAGTATATAGTAAGATTTTTATTAATTTAATTAATATATCTATTTAATTTATATATAAATAAAACTTGAATTACACCCGCATGTTGTGCGGGCTAATAATTAATGTTGAAAGTTATAATACCAAAATATAATTACAAAAATCATATACATACTTATACATTAATTATTCAATTATTAATTATCCATCAATATTAATAAAATCAAGTATATGTCTGTATTTTTTAATGATTGTCTTCAATATATATTAGTTTTCCACCTGCGCGATGCGCAGCGTTATAAATTATTAAATAGATTTATTATTAAACTATATCAATTCTGCTTATTATAAAATTATGGGTTAATTTCAATTTAATTGCTAACGTTTGCTCATTTTTACAAAAATAACCTAATGTTTATAAGATTGCAATTTAATTCCTAACATTTATCTATTTTTGTAATTTAATTCCTAACGTTTCGAGCATGCATTTTAATTCCTATCGTTACTCCATTTTCACAATTTAATTCCCAACATTACAAATTTACATTTTAATTCCTATAATTTACTAAATTACATTTTTAAATACTAACAACTATCTATTTTTTGAATTTTAATTAAAAAATAACCAAGCACCTTACATATATTCCTAATATATTTTCTTAATTTCTTGAAAAAATTATTAGTTCCTAAAATTTGTTCAATTTTAAAATTTAATTTCTAATAAATGTCTAATTTTTATAATTTAACTCATAAATATTAAAATATAAAATTATTAATATTAGTTTTTTTTTTTTTTTAAAAGGGCATCCATTATTTTGCATAAATAGATTAATGTTAGAAATTAAATTATGAAAATTGAAACATTAACTTATAATGTAATTTTATATAAAAACGAACAGACTTTATGATTTTTTTTTGCAAAAAATAAAAAAATATTAGGAGTTAAAATATAATTTTATAAATGTTATGTCATTTTTTAATTAAATTGCAAAATTGATAAAATTTTAGTAGTTAAAATATAATTTAATATAAATTAGGGAATAAAACACAATTTTTAAAATGTGGGGAAATTAAAATGCAGACCTTGTATATGTTGGGCGTTAAATTGCTAAAATAATCAAATGTTGGGAATTAAATTGCATGTTTGGAACGTTAGGATTAAATTGCAAAAATAGACAAATATTAGGAATTAAATTGCAATTATGCAAACGTTAGGTTATTTTTGCAAAAATGAGCAAATGTTGGGAATTAAATTGCAATTAGCCCTAAAAATATATGTAAAATATATATACTATAGTGTAAAATAGATTATATTAGTTCATTGCATTTTTAATATTAAAAAATAACAACAAAAATATATTTCAAGTTTCTGATCAATTTGAATTTGATATTAGTGGTGGCCATTTGGAACCGGAACCGTCGGAACTGGCCCTGAACCGGCCCGGCGGTTCACGGTTCCAAACCGGAACTGTCCAAAATGGTTCGGAACCGGAATCGTAACCGTTTTTGGACGGGCCGGTTCAGGTTCAAGAAATAGCCCGAACCGGACGAACCGGCGATTCCGGTTCCAAACCGTTGAAAATATTTTTGAAAATTCAAAAATCGACGAATCAGAAAGCGCCACGTATCCCTAAAAAAATAAAAAAAAATAAAAAATAAAATATTTTTTGAACCGCCGGTTCCGAACCGGAACCGTGTCGAACCGGAATCGAAACCAATTTTGGACGGGCCGGTTCCGGTTCCAACTTTCTGGTTCCGCCGAACCGGCGGTTCCGAACCGGAACCGGCCCGTGGCCACCACTATCTGATATGACATACTGTAAACTCTTTAAGTTTAGAAATGCTCAATAAAATGAATATATACTACATCTTTAAAATCTATTGACCGGAACTTGAGTTAAAAATTAAAATACATTTTCATCAATGGTATATGATATATTACAATCAAATACTATAAACTAAATAATTTAAACTCGAGCTTTATATATTTTGACCTCGCTTATATTTGAGTTTAAAATGACTCAACTTTTGTGAATTGATTTGTCTGTACTCGCTTCTATTCTTCTCCTATAAGTTGTTATTCGCTCGATGTATGTCGAATAATGTTATTTCTATATTCTCATTAAAATAAGATTTATTACTGTTAATGCTGAAAAATGATTCAAATAATACCCGAAAGAAAATAATACACGGAACACCTGGGGTGTGTTTTATTGCACTAAAAATGATTCTTTAGTACAATATGATTGATATTGCATGATTTGGAATCATTTTCCACTCTATAATGAAAGAGCTTATTTATAATAAATAAAAAGACTTGTGCTCCTTTTGAAGAAAGATATCCATTGGTAAATGTCTTCTTTGAAAAATCTCATCCCTTGAACTAAGAAACCTCTTTGAACTGTATATCTTTGAACCATCCATAATACACCTCTTCGAACTGATTGTGTCGTTCGATCAAAATAGTGAATTTAACAAAAATCATTAATATAAATAGAGAGTTTTTATTTTTAAAACTTCCAACTTCAATGTTAAAAGAAAATATCATACTAGTACTTTTATTTAAAAAAATTAAATAAAATAAAATTTAAATATTTAAGATTTATGAAGATATTACGTTTTTAGTAGAAAGTAATTAAAATTTAATTTTGTTGAATATCTTATTCTTATGTATTATATAAATTTATACATTGGTAAATAAACATAAAATAAAAAATAATAATTAATGTTGATGTGAATTTTTAGAGGGAGAGCGGTATTTTTGTAATTCTTGCAACTTTCTTGCTTTATATAATATGAGAAGGTGAAAGGTTAGACACGCCTAAATGGTTTAGGCGGATTTTATCCATTAACCGAAATCAAACTTATCTACTATATCCTAATTGAGGATCAATAAACCATATTTGGGATGAGTGAACCCATTTGTGTATGAATAAAACCCGTCTAAACCGTTTAGGCGTGTCAAACGCAAGTTTTTGCCATATAATATTTATATAGATTAGTATATATATATTAATCAAATTAATATACATTTGATTATTATGTTAATATTTAAATTAGTAATTAATAGGTCTAGGAGTGAAAGGATTTTTTTATAAAAAATTTAATTCATGAATTTAAAACTTCCATACCTAAATACTAGTTTTCTACCTGCGCGATGCGCAGGCGTAGATATCTTTATTAATAATTTATTATAAACTATATATAATAGTGATTATTGAAATTGAATTTAAATTTCTCAAGGTAAATATTATGCATCAAATTACTCATTAATAATTAGTTTATAATTTTACATTTGTCTCTCTTATTCCTCTCTCTAAGCACTTCACTATATTGATGGATTTACTTAAAAGTTTGGTAACTTGAGCCCCTAAATTAATTTTTTATTTAATAATAGGATGATATGATTTTTTATGTAATAACTACTTTTACCAGCAAAGAATCAATAAAAAAGGAGTTGAAAATGAATAAGATGAGAGTGTGAGGGGATTCATATTTGAGAATTAAGAGGAGCCAAAAAATTATTTGTATTTGATGTTAAATTTTTTTATTTGTACATAGTATTGAAATTAATTTTAGTGTATGAGCTTTTCATATATTTTCTTATTATTATGAGCATAGATTTTTACTTAATTATGTGTTTTTTTTTGTTACGTATAAACTCAATGAAATCCCTTAATAGGTGTTTATGGATCTGTCACTACTTCACCACCACCTCTGGTTTCTTGTGCATACACACAAACACTTGTATTATAAATAAACGAAAGAAAAAAGTTTATAAATAAACGAAAGAAAAAGTGTATAATGATGCTACAATCAGTGCTCTGCTATCTATGTATACTGAGAAAACATAATTAAAATTATATCATATCTGCATGAGATATCTTCATATCTCTATGCAATATTCTCTCTTTATTTTGCTGATCTTTGTTTCTTAATAAACATTTTTTTCTGAAGCAATTAATATAGATCTTATCATGGTATCAACCTAACGTTAGTCTTCTCTCCTAAAAGTCTACCTCTCTCTCGTATCTTCTTTCAACAACCGGTGTTACCTCGTTTCTTCGATCATGGCCTAAGATGCTGAACCTCTATCCTTCCTTACTCTCATTCATATGATCATGATCAAGTTTTCTTTTGCGAACTATCTTTTATGGAAAACGCAGATCACCACTCTTCTCTCCAGCCAAAACCTATTTAGTTACATTGACGACAACAATCCTATTACCTCTAATACACTTCCGTCCATCGGTGGCACCCTCGTTGCCAATCGCGCCTATGAACTCTGGCTTGCACAAGATTTGTGACTCCTTCTTTAATCTCTAACAGAATAGTCCATGGCTGAAGTACTCGGTTGCACCATCTTGCGCTTGGTATAGCTCGCTCTTGAGGTCGCATATAGTCACAATTTCGAATCTCGCAAGCTATGCCTTGAAAACGCTCTCAAAACTATGAAGAAAGAGACTCGATTTGCGGCTGAATATTGCCAAAACTTCAAGTCCTTATGTGATCAATTAGTAGTTATTGGATGGCTCGTTAATGATACGGATAAGACTCATTGGTTCCTTCGAGGTTTTGGTTAGTCTTTTTCTAACTTTTCTACTGCTAAGATGACACTCATTCTTCTTCATAACTTCTGCGATCTCCTATCTAAAGCTGAGAGCTTTGTGTTATTTCAAGAGTCCATTAACACAGAAGGATCTTCCTATGTTTCCTTTTACAGCTGGCATAAATCTTCAGGTCAGTGCCAGTGGCCACAATTCAAAATGTTGGTCATCCATGATTCAAAATGTCCTCTGTAAACTAAAGTCTAACAAAAACAATGAGAATGGTTGGTCATCCATGATAGATTTGGAGGTATTTATACTATTATAACATAATAAAATATCAATAAAATAATGGCTAATTAAGTTATTCAATTAATTTGAGTTATTATTATTAAATGCATTTCAATTGTTGATTGAGGAATTTTGACAAATTGATTGAATGATTAGCATGTTATACATAGATTTTTAAGGTATTTATATATGTATATTTTTCAAACTAATCGTCGACTTAGTATATGTATTAATTATAATGATTGGCGATATTACTATATGTATTTTTAGGTTTTTAGGTGAAAAGTTCTATTGATTATTGATTTCTATAATGTTTGTATAATTTATATATATTAATTAAGACACCCATTAATGTCACATTAAACGAATTGCAATATAGCATGAATAGATTAATTTTAAAAGTGTATTTTAATATTTATTCAACGTTTTACTTACATGTTTTTTTAGAAATATTTTTCTTTTTTAATATAATTATTTTTAGTAATATTTTATTTCCTATTAGTTTGAGTTATAATATATTTTTATAATTCCATTTTTTCTATATTAGATCCATTGTAATAAGAACTTTCATATGTTAATAATAGGGAAAATAGGTAAATATATCCCACTCTTTTACATATTAGGGAATTTTATCCCACTCTTTTGCTGTTAGGGAATTATATCCCACACTTTCATTCTGTTACGGAATTTTGTCTCATGTCGCTGACTAAGCCGTTAAGTGCCACGTGGCATTGATGTGGCGTTGACTCACTGCCACATATTTGCCACGTGGCATTTTTAATTATTTTTTAATATTAATTTAATTTTTTTTAAATTTTTTATTTCACAATTAATATATATTTTTTATATATTTCGTTTTTTTATAATATTTCAATAATAATAATACGAAAATATTATTTTTATTAATTATTTATTATAAAAATAATAATATTTTAAATAAATATAAAAATATTATTGAAAAAATTATTTCGTTTTTCATATTAATCTATAAAATAAAAAACGAAAATATTAATAAATATTTTTTAAAAATTTCGTTTTTCATAATTAATCTATAATATTTTTATAAAAAATAAGCATTAATTATTTAATTATAATATTTTATAAAAAATGAAATATATTAAAAATATTGTATTAATTATTTAATATAAAAACAATAATACTTTAAATAAACATAAAAATATTATTGAAAAAAATAAGCATTAATTATTTAATTATAATATATTAAAAAACCTAATTCTCATTAAAATAAAAAATTAATACTAAATGAAAGTATTTATAAAACTAATAAATATTTTTGAGCAAGTGTTAGCTGTAGAAAAAATTATTGATGATAAAACTAAACAAAATTAGTTCTAGGCATTGAATGATTATTTATTTTATTTTTTAATATATTATAATGTAATATTAAATATATTTTCATTTTTATTCGTTTGTTTTTCAATAATATTTTAATTTTTAAGAAAAATAGTTAATGTTTACATACGCTATATATATATATATTAAAATATAATTAAAAAACATCAGCTAAAAACTATTAAAAAATAAAATATATAAATAAAAAACACGTTAATTATAAAATAAAAATATAAAAAATATAAAAATATTATTTAAAAATTGACATTTTTCAATTTTTAAATATTAATTAATTTAATTTTTAAATAATATTTTTATTCTTTTATAATTTTATATTATAATTAACATATTTTTTATTTATATATTTTATTTTTTAATAACTGTTAGCTGATGTTTTTAATAAGATTTTAATATATTATAATTAAATAATTAATGCTTATTTTTTTAATAATATTTTTATATTTATTCAAAGTATTATTTTTTTATTAAAATATTATAAAAAACGAAATTTAAAAAAAAATTTATTAATTATGAAATAAAAAATTAAAAAAAAAATTAATATTAAAAAAATAATTAAAAATGCCACATGACAAATATGTGGCAGTGAATCAGCGCCACATTAATGCCACGTGGCACTTAACAGCTTAGTCAGCGACTTGGGACAAAATTCCCTAACAGAATGAAAGTGTGGGATATAATTCCCTAACAGCAAAAAAGTGGGATAAAATCCCCTAATATGTAAAAGAGTGGGATATATTTTCCTATTTTCCCGTTAATAATATGTCATTTATTAGAATTATTTTTGGTATGTTTTTATTAGAATTATTAGATTTTTTTATGAGATTTTCATCCTATTTATACTAAAAAATAACGTACACATATAAAAACGTCAACCATTAATTATGCTTTCTATTCAATTAGTTCATTATATAATTAATTATGCTAATTAGTACGGATTATTATATTGATAGGTATTATATAACCATATATAAAAATTTTGAAAACTTATCTAAGTTATAGGACAATTATATGATTTATTGAGAAAATCTATTTGTCATAATTTACCTTCAATTCCTTATTTTATCAATTGTTACCATATTTGCTTAGTTGTTTGATTTGCATTTTAATTTCCACAATATGTTTCATTTTTTATTATAATTATTTTTAGTAATAAAATTCTTATCAATTTCATTAATATTTTCCCATAATCCCGTTTTTACCATATTTAATTAATTTTATTAATAACTTTCCATATTTATATGAACGATTATATCATTAATTGAGTTTGTATATCATGATTAATGCAATTTAATTTACAGATTCACCTTATATAGTTTTTAACCAATATTTCCATAATTCAATAAAACTATTTTAGGAAAGTTTCAATAGGCGGGAAATTTTTTTGCTTTGAGGGGTTTTGCTTTTATAAGTATATAGATTCTATCGTATCATAATCTTTTATTTACAGGCATGAGATCCGGGTGGGACGAAGAAAGAATTGTTTCCTCCAACTGAACTTAGTAGATACACAAAACTTGAGATTTTAAATTTTATACCACATAATTTTATCTGAAAATTCCAAATGTTCATCATTTGAATATATATTATAAATTGGATTCTAATGTTGATTAATTAATTTAGAGTTAGTCTCGTGAGAGACGGTCCCACTATTTTTTTATTGTAAGACGGATCTTAATACATTATTTCAATAAGTTAAATACATCATTTCATTTTTAAGAATTACATTATTTGCAACAAAGAAATACATCATTTGTAATAAAGAAATACATCATTTCATTAAACTCATATCACAATAAAAATGGTGAAATATCATTTGCAATAAAGAAATACATTATTTCATTAAATTCGTCTCACAATAAAAATGATGAGACCGTCTCATCTGAGACTTTGCCATTAATTTATTATGTAAATACTTTCGGTTGTGAATTCATGCTGCTAAATCAAAATGTTTGCGTCATTTAGACGGCATCAATAAAACCAAACAGTTATTTGAAGGGCAAAAAAACATATCTTGATATATTGTGATGGCGATGGACTTTCTTTTTCAAGGTGTTCAACAAATGGCTTTTTCTTTTGACAAGAGAGAAAAAAAAAGATTTATCCTATTTTGAGTAAAGGATTCGAAAAACTACATTAAAGACATATTAGATACTTCATCTCGAATCTTAAATATAATTAGAATATACTCCCTCCGTCCCGAGTTATTAGTCCCATTTTGATCGGGCATAATAACTAATGTTTGTGAGTGTAGTATAATTAATATTTTATTGATGTGAAGAAATTTTTTTCTATTTTAGGAAATAAGACTAATTTCGCAGGACATACGAAAATGGAAAATGAGACTAATAAGACGAGACATATGAAGTATTATACAAATCCTACAAAAAGTTAATTAGAGTTGTTTCATATTGTTTGGAATTTTGGTTTTGTGAGATAGAGTTTCAATTTTCTACAATATTTAGGATTAATTCTTCATAATAAATAGGTTATATTATATATCTTACAATTAGGTTTAGCATGCTAAGTGTAGTTATTGTTATATTTAATGTTTGATAACCTTAGATCTAGCACTTTAATTTGGTAGCATCCTTAAATGTTGGATAACATATTTATGTATTCTTCATATATTGTGTGTATATATTAATTTTATTTGTTTTCATATAATTTTTTTTTCGGTCAATATCATTACGACTTACGAGTTATTGACATTCTGCTAGAAATTTGAGACATCATTTTCATTTCAATTCTCAAATTCATAATCAATTAATCATACATAAATAAACGATATAATCACTTTTCACTCCGAAATTGAAGATAGTATAGAAATTGCTGCAAATAAAATATACTCCCTCCCTCCCGAAATAATTGTTTAGTTTTCCTTTTTCGTCTGTCCCAAACAATTGTCATCTTTCCTAAAATAAAAAGCTAATACACACTCACTAATAAAATACTAATTTCTTTTATCTCTACTCGCATTGGTATCTGTGCCATTTAGTAACAGGACAATTATTTCGGGACGGAGGTAGTACTAATTATTAGTGTGATTTAAATATGAATAAAGAATTGAAAATCCGTTTAAAAAAAAAAGAATTGAAAATGAGATATCAATCATACCTCGAAATGAAAAAGAAAAGAAGGGACCTCCTCCAATGGCAATGGCAGAGAGTGGGGCGCTGGTATGGGCGTGACGCCCTCTCTCTCTCTCTGCCACAAGATAGATATTATGGCATTGACATGGCTGATTCTTCTTCTTACAAGTAACTTATTTATGTCTGCATTTCATTCTCTCTCTCTAGAATCTCCTGTTCTCTACTTCCTTCTTACACTACTTGCTACCGTTATACTATAAATAGAATTCCCGCTTACAAATGGCGTCCTCGGCGCCTTTGTTTACTGTTACTCCTCTCAATTTATCGACGTTATTTCCTCCAACAACAATCCCACTTCCTCCTCTTCAAATCCCTGCTCTCCTTCCCCTTATTCTTCCTATTCAAATAATTCGTATCCTCGACATCGGAATTCCCGGAATCTCGCAGCCTTTTCAGGTAATGATTTTCACCAATTTCACATTTATCGTTTGGGAGCTGGTGTATTTCTCTATTTGGTGTTTTTTTTTCCCATCATGTATTGTGCTGAAACGAATTATGGCCGGATCTTTCACAGACTTGAAAATTTTGTGGTGAAGCTTTTGTTGCTACAAAACATTGATCCTGTTTATTTGATACGATCAGAAAAACAAGATAGAGTTGATCAATGGTGAAGTGGATACTATTAGGATTTGTTAGAGTAGATATTTGAATTCATAGCTATTCTTTTGTAATCCAAATCATAATATGAATGATATCCTAACTATAATAGGATTAGTTTAATTTTTAGTCCATTTAGAATTGAGTTGTTCTTTATTTTCGGTAAGCAATCAATAAAGTTTTCTTCTTTGTCTTGCGTGACTGGAAGATTCTGGAGTTTTCACATACTATGTAAACATGAGATCATATTGTCTTGAAGCAAGGATAAGATCGATTGAACTAGAAGCAATCAAGTAAGTTCGTTTCATTATTGGTGTTGGAAAATATTAGTTTCAATTTTTCCCGACTAATGGTGGGTATGGTGAGGAAAAATAAAGAAATTCTTGAATAGACCCGCGATGCTGTATGTCTGCAATTATTGGAACTATCGTGTCAGCTTCTTTCTATTCTTGAAATGATCACTTTGCCATGGTGATTATTTATCTCAATCACGAGAATTGTTGTAGGTTCATGGTGGAGATCTTATGAGCAACCAGATATCCCAGTCATGATAAATTTCTTGATGAAATTCTTCATTTTTTCAATTGCTTAACAATTAGCTCTGTGCGTTTAAATTTGTAGAACTGCCTTATATTTTTGGCTTCTATTTGAATTCTTTGTAGTTTATTTTCTATTCTAATCTCATTTCAGTTATTTTGCAACTGTGGCTTTGTTTTATTTGCTAATTCTCTTAAATCTACATGAATGAACTGGAGATTTCTAGCGAGTTATGACAATGTTAAGCTCTCATATGCAGCCTTAGACATATTAATATTACAGTTTGTTCACTGGCTAGTATTTGTACCATCCAACCGTCCAGTTTGCATCTGGTCTATTCGGAGTTCACTCTGAAATCCCCATTTATAATTCTGTTGTTACATTACTCTTTGCTTGAGCTTCTATTAAAACTTATTCTGATTAGTAAAACCATGAATTTTGATATTACTTGGGAGACTCCAATCACTAAAGTCAGAAACTTTTTTTTTTTTTGGCTTTAGGATGCATATTGTCATGTATTTACATTAGATTCAATACTTTTACTGATTTGCTGCTCTAGATTTTTCATGAATTTGGATGGATTATATTTGCCCCTCCAGAGCAGATAATTAACGTTACATCTACTTTCTGTTTGATTTTTACCGAGCAGGGTCAAAGAATATCTTGATGAATCAAAACCTTAAAGCTCAGGCCAGGAGTACATCTCAGAGAAATCTTGCCTCAGCAAGGAAGATCATAAATATGGAGGATAGACCTGATCACCTTCTTGTTCTTGTACATGGTATCTTAGCAAGGTATACATATTCTTGTGTAAGAACATGGAAATGAGAATATTTACTCTATCTGTACAATCACTAGAAATATATATAACTTGTCTTCCAATTTGATTTTACGTAAGAATGAAATATTGGTACTGTTGGATAGGACATATGTAGAAAACTGAAATTAAATATTGTGAGAAGAGACTTAAATGTGTTCTAGTGTCTCTCCATTTCATTTGTGGCTTAATTCTTCCCTTAAGCTTCTATTCTGCTGGACAACATAATTTTCATTACAGAGCTTTGTAGTTGAGCTAGGCTTATTACAAGGGAAACTGGGAAAGGTGTCCTTAAATGATTTGATTTCATACAATTCACTTGGTGAAATTCAGTATTACTCATATATTTACATGAGCGAGTTAAACTGTTACCATCTTGAGATTGCTAACTATTAGTACTAAAAATGTATGGACGAGTCTCCTCTGAGACGTGTGTTTTTGTGAGACGGTGAGACTTTAAAAGAATTTTGATGAGAATACGCATTTGTACATAGCGCATTCCGATTGGATTTTTGTCATTCCGATCATAAATGTTCTCATTTCCGATCGGAATGACATAATCCTGATCATTCCAATTGGAATGCAATGCACATTTTAATCGGAATGCACTAATGTCTCACCGTCACACAAAAACACTGTCTCATACAAGTTTTTGCCAAAATATATTATGAACATCATCACTTTATTTTGGTAAACCATGATGATTCACTTATGAATTTCTAACGTAAATAGTTCATTCAAGACTCGTGGCCCTTGGTAACTGGAGCATTTATAAGCCTCTATTCGTGGAATATGGTTTATCTTTGTCTCTGTGGAGACTGCGATGAGTGGAATGCTGTTGGATTCTGTAAAATATTTGGTTATGTGTGGCAATGCATAGTTGTTTTATGAACTTGAAGAGCTCTTTTTTTGTCTCAAATTGCAGTTCACTTTGCTAATTTCAAGAGCTCTGTTGTATTCATTTAGATGTATATTGTTTGAGGACTTGGTGTTTTTTTTTTCTCGTCCAATTTCAATCTGAAGCTTGGACGAGAGAAAATAAATTAGGTTCTAGCAGTGAGTATAGTTCGCATAATTGCAATTACTTTTAGTTGATACTGTTACCTCAAGTGACTTGTTCTACCTGTAGGGTAAGACCAAAGTCAGTATGTGCAATCCTTACAAAACTAACTCATGTAGCTTAGCTTTATGCCCATGTACCTTCTATTACCTTTTGAATCCCATATATATATATATATATTTAAAAATTTAGAGAGGAGTTGCAATTTAAGTGCATGCTTACTATTCTGTTCATGGAAGTGCTTGAGAAATAGATAAAATAATCTTCTTGATATCTATGTTCTAATATTTATCTCAATATATGTAACATATTCAGGAGGCAAGTTCTTTATCCAATATTGAGAGTATGCTTGAGTTCAGATTTTTTTTTTCCAGTTGTAATGCAATATATATTCAAACATTTATTAAACAGAGACAAGCACACTATCAGAGTACTTGCCTAAATTATTCTAAAATATTACCAATCACCTTGATCAAGTCTTAGGATTTCTTAATGACCATTAGTTGAAGAATGCCGCTCCACAAAGGACAGAAACACCACTGGGAGGTATTCATATGTGGATGTTAGTTTGGTGCACAAACATGTGGAATTCACGAGGATTGATTACCCGCGAATGAAAGCAGGGGCATAAGAGTACGAGAGATATGTGAATCAGTAATAAACCTAAGTGGTACATTTCATGATAATTGTACTACTTTATAGTTTAAGGCCAAGGCTATTTCATTTAATTATTTCATCTTGTTTTCATATGATATCATTATCAACATTAAGATTTCAATAACTTACTGGAACTGTGTGTACTTCATTAATAAATCATTCTGCCGCATTAACTTTGGTAGAAGTTTCCAATTATTGCAGCCCAAGTGATTGGACATATTTTGATTCAGAGTTGAAGAGACGACTAGGAAAGAAGTTTTTGATATACGGTATGGTGTTTATGCATTGTCGAAACATGATGCTCACTAGAATTGGACAAGATCTAATTTTGACGTTTTCTGTAATCTGGTTTGTGTGTGTTGCATGAAACTGACAATGGAAAACAAATGTGTATATCTACCTCTGTATGCAAAGTCAGATAATAATTTCATGAAGATGTTTCAGAGGAAGTTGCTAATTCTTGAGTCTTTGTATTTTAGAGTCCCAGGAAGAATATAGTACGAAAATAACTACTCCTGCCTACACGTGGCTTGCCTACCCTATATTTAGATAGTCTAGTGCAAGAATGCTAAACAAGATATGTAATTTTTTCTAACATTTTTTAAAATTTTATTTGGTATCCTCCTACTCTCCCCCTTAAATATGTTCTCTAAAAAATATTTCTGAACTCTCATGGGATTTTTCATCTTGGATGCTCTTACAAAGCTGGCATTATATCTTTGTACTGTTGGCATGAGAAGCCAGGGAATCCATGCAAGTCTCATATAGTTCCGTCCTGTATCTTATAGAATGTTTCTTTTGATAACCCAGTGGAAATTATCAAAGAATCTTAAGGTTGGGAGACTCAAGATACAATAAATAGAATATATCTGGCACAAGAAAATTTGTATACTATTAATAGGCAACTTTCAAATCCTAATATTCAACAGAAGATGGATTTTTCGAATGGCTTCAGCAGGAGAAGATATTAGAATGCTTCTGGAAGATATGATTGCTCTTCAAAATAGATTCAGAAGAAAGGCACCTGTCTCAGTTAAAAGAAACATTGATGCGATGATTTTCAAACTACTTCATTTCAACTTATATGCACTGCAAACTGACAATATCTAAAAATTATTTTTTCCATGAAATGTGTGGTTATTAATAATTGAGATGTGCAAGCATTTGAAACTTGCTTATTACGTGCAGCTAGTTCATGTAATATGTACACTAAGACTTTCACTGGAATTGATGGTGCTGGAAAACGGCTTGCAGATGAAGTAAGTTTTGGGTTGGGAACCTTAGTGTATGTCTTAATATTGGTGGTGTGTAGTAGTGATTTCATCATGGATGAATTGTTTAGTGAGGAGCCACTTCATATGCTTGTTCGAGAATTCTTCCTTGGCTCATGTTATCCCCTTCTCCATTTATCCTCCATTCATGACTGCATTATGGTAGAACCGGCAAACTATTTGTTTCTCAAACCTGATTTTCCGCATAAACAGGTCTTTCAGGTTGTGAAGAAGACCGAGGGATTAAAGAAGATATCCTTTCTGTCTCATTCACTTGGTGGACTGTTTGCAAGATATGCAATTTCCATTCTGTACACTACTAATGTCTCTAACCATGCCATTGATGTCGCTGGCTCTCCTACTACAACAATCCGATCCTTAAACTCTTCAAATAAAGGTTTGATTGCTGGGCTGGAAGCAGTTAACTTTATTACCCTGGCAACACCTCATCTTGGTGTAAGGGGAAATAAGCAGGTATGCTTAGCCTTTTCTTTTGCTTTGGATATAGGTATGCTATATTTACTTGAGAGTGATTCGTATTCAGTAGGGTATCATGAGTTATTTGAAAGTACTCTTTCTTTGTTAAAACTCCATACGACATCATCGTCCAGTTTCTATTTTAAATTAGAGAAGATATGACTTAATTTGAAAATGACAATTTGTCAATAAATGACTCTCTCAGTTGTGCTTTTTAGAGTTGTCCTTTTGGTTTCTTTATCCTTCTTTTCTAGTTAATTTTTGAGACTATGCATCCACATATAGTAGGAGTCCATCCCATATTTCTGCCCAAAAAAAAAAAAAAAAAAGGTCCACCCCATGAATGTTGTTGGATGAACAAGCCCTTTAATCAGTTCCCTCTGCTTATAGCAAGTCTGTTTTCATTTTTTTGTGACTAAGACTGGTTTTATGATGCGACACATAAGTACATAACATGCTTTCAGGAAAAGGTTTTATTCTGTGGACCAATTACATTTACAGAAAGCTTATTTGAGTTTCATAAGTTATGGTTTGGATTCGATCCCCATACACTAAACCTTCCTCAACGGTGTAGCTTCCATTCCTTTTCGGAGTACCTTTCTTGGAGAAACTCGCTGCTCCTATTGCCCCCATTTTTACTGGCCGAACTGGGAGTCAGCTCTTCCTCACAGATGGCAAACCTAGTAAACCCCCTCTATTATTAAGAATGGCGTCAGATTGTGAAGAAGGAAAATTTATGTGAGTTTTTGGTGCATTAGCATTGTTTAAGCAACTGCTACATTTGCTTCACATGAATCTTAAGATGGTGAACTCTTTTTACAGATCAGCACTTGGTGCTTTCAGATGCCGCCTCCTTTATGCTAATGTCTCATACGACCGTATCCTGTTGCAGACAATCCTTGAAAAGTAGTAGTCTTTTCTGTTGCTTAGTTATTCTTAACAAACATAGATATGGTCGGTTGGCGCACATCATCCATACGTAGAGAGAAGGAGCTTTTAAAGGTAACGTGAAATATATTCATTTGAATCTAGTTTCCAATGAAGGAAAGAACGATAATATTCTGCAATTTTATGTATCGTTGTGAGAGTATTTTGAACTTGGACAGCCTCCTAGGCGATCTTTGGATGGCTACAAACACGTCGTTGATGTGGAGTATTGCCCCCCAGTTTCATCCGAGGCTCCCCATTTCCCACCAGAAGCAGCAAAAGCGAAGGAGGCTGCTAAAAACGAGCCCAGCGTACAGAACACAGCAGAGTATCATGAGATTATCGAAGGTACATAAGATTGAAGCAGCCAACTCTGTTAATGGCAATGCTAACTACTTTTGTTCTCTGCATTTCTCCCTCAGAGGAAATGATACACGGGTTGCAGCAATTAGGATGGAGGAAAGTTGATGTCAGCTTTCACTCGGCTTTCTGGCCTTTCTTTGCGCATAATAACATCCATGTAAGAAGCACGATCTCGTGGATTTCTTGTACCTCATGCTGCCCCTCTCTGATTAATTTGTTGATTCTCTCTATCCTCTACCAGGTGAAGAACGAATGGTTTCATAACGCTGGAGCCGGAGTGGTTGCTCATGTCGCCGACACCATAAAGCAACAGGAGATGCATCAAGAGTCCCCGTCGACTTTCATTTCTGCTAATTTATAGCTATACAATCGCAATAGTATGGACTTCATATATTTTAGGTTTCCATATTTGTTAGAAATCAGGACATAGCTATCCAGTAAATTTGTTCATTTCTTAACTAATTTGTTACGTCCTCTTCTTGTTGATAAATTTGCTTATCCGCAAGAACTAGCATCAACTGTAGTAGATGATATAATAAATGAATTGCTGCATAAAGCATATATTGATGGAATAAACTCTTGTTTTGTGAATTTATTAAAATAATTTATACTCTTTAAATCTAATTATTCTGTCCGTTCCACTATATTAGTTTTGTTTGCTTTTGGTACAATAATCAAGAACATATAAATAAGAAAAATTAATAATTTATTTGTGAGTGGTTATTAATTTTTCATTTTAGAAAATAAGATTAATATGATAGGAAGAAAAAAAAGGTCGGGATTGATATAGCGGGATGGAAGGAGTACTGGGTAACTAGTTTAAAAATTCTCTGAAAGTTAGAATTTTAACTGAATTTGAATTCCAACACAAGGTCCAAATTGCAAAACAAAAGAGGAGGCACTATAAGCTATATCTGCTATCCAAAAGCTTCAAACCAAAAACAGTGTTGATAAAAAATGTTGAAATCATCGCACCGAGTTCCAGTGGAGAATTCGAAGTTCACAACATGGGTTTCTCCGACCAATAATTTGTTTCTTGCTAACTGTGTGATACTATAAACTGCATGGAGCGGCTCAGGAACTTCACCAATCCATCAGGCAAGCTCAGCAATGGCTGAAAAGGAAGGAGGAATAGTAAAGCAGGGGCATGAAGAAGGGCTGAAAATGGCGAGAGCCCTTCTGGAAGAGTTCGAGCTGCCATGTGGGCTGCTCCCATTGGCTGATGTTATCGAAGTCGGGTTTGTAAGGAGCAGTGGATATATGTGGATCCAACAGAAGAAGAAAGTGGAGCATAATTTCAAGATGATCAGCAAGCAAGTGAGCTATGATACTAGTATAACTGGCTTCGTGGAGAAGAAGAGGATCAAGAAGCTCAAAGGAGTAAAGGCCAAGGAGCTGATGCTGTGGCCACCGGTCAATGAGATCAGTGTCGACGATCCGCCTACCGGAAAGATCCATTTCAAGAGCCTTGCAGGGATCACCAAGACCTTCCCTGTTGAGGCCTTTGCTGCAGGGCAGTGATCTGTGTGAGTGCCTCATCTATAGTTCATCTTCTGTGAGAGGATGGGCTTCAAGATTGTGCGTTTTACATTTTTTTGAAAAATAAAGTAGTATTTGAAGCATACATTTTGCTATCCAAATATTGTTGTGGGCTAGCTCCACCAGAATTTGGGATAAGATGGTGCAAACAAGACTTTCAGGAACAAGACGTTTTCTTTTCTTCACATAGTTTTTTTGAGTAAACTTTCAGATATATCTGGACTAGATCATAGCATGATATTTACATAATTTATGAAAATTTGAGATTATTTAAGCAGTTGGATAGGAGGCTTGCATGGCAATGCCACAAAGGCCTTCTGCAGCACCAATATCTCTCTGCATTCGAATGTATCCATTTTCTCCCCAGCTTGTTCCCCACGAATTCTTCACCAGCCAGTACTTGGTGCCATCACTAGTTGTTCCATAGCCAACTGCAGTGACACCATGGTCTAGATCAGTTCCACACTGTCCACTGAATACTCCACTGGAGTAAAACTGGAAGTCCGATCCACCAGCATCAATGGCAACTGATACTGGCTGGTTAGCCACAGCTTTCAGCAACGCAGACTCACTGTTGGCAGGAACATCCTCGTACCCTGTGATCTTGGCAGCGTCCGATGATTCCTTCTTAGTGTTGACTCGGTTGTGAGGCCTTTGTTGCTGATGATAAACTCAAACGCGTCATCCATGAGACCACCATTGCAGCCTTGGTCTTCACTTGTGTCACAATCCACGAGTTCTTGTTCAGACAATGAAACCAGGTTCCCTGTGGTGATCTGGTTGATTCCTTCCGTGGCTGCAACAGCTGAAAACGCCCAGCAGCATCCTACATTTTCATATATTCAACATCAGACACACAACTTCTACTCAAAATTCTGTTTGGTTGGATTGTTTCACTTACCACATTGGCCTTGATCCTTAACACCAGTAACAGCTCCCTTGTTTCTCCAGTCGATGCTTGCTGGAACTGCCGTCACATTTGCATACCTAAACGCAGAAACCTTAGGTTGAGATGCCAGCTTGTATCCATTTCTAGACGCCTGAAACTCCTCATTCGTTAAATCTGCAAATTTGTTTATGGCCAACTTGTAAGGCCGAGCTCCTGCTTCATTACATGATTCAATATACTCCACATTCTCTCTGAATATTTTGAACCTCTTGGCCTTCTCCAAATCATCTTTGTATACACGCCCCTGCTCCACCATCCACTTCTCATGTCTCTCAACCATTGATGCATCAGGTGCAGTTTGGGCTGCTGCTAGAGATCCCCACATCTCCAACACCAAACAAGCTGCTACAACAACCCTCCAATTCAGTTTGAAGCCCATTCTTTGCTATCTAGAGATGTGTGTTAGAACTAGATTTCAGAAAGAACAAGTGCTATGCATGATGTACCTTTCAGAGGGGACTGAGTATTTATAGAGAGAGAGTTTAGGAAACCTTCGTTTCAAGTCCATCATTCCTTGGAAGGCCCGGCAAGTTATGCATCACAGAAAAAGTCCCGAACATAATACCGTGGACACCCCTCTGCATAATCTAACAGTATATTTGTGTCTTTCACACTATAATTTTAAGTGAGTTCATACCCTACAGTTAAAAATTTGCCAAGTATAAAATAGCATTCAAAATGAAAGAATCATCAGGAAAATCTTGGAATAGAGACAGAATATAATGCAATACTTTAATAGGCTAACATTATTAGGACAGCAGTTTTCCCAAAAAGCTAAGTAGTCCTTTTGATTTCTAGTTATCTACTACATTCCATGCATATAAAATCTCGATTTCGTGAGGTAGCTTTCTTCCAAAACATGTATCCTCATTCCAGATTTATATAACTTAAGTATCGTTATTGACATATGATAAGAATATAATATTAAGGAATCCCTAATCCAGTTCTCTACAAATCCTTGAAGAAAAGTGTAGGAAGATCTGGATGACACTCAGCTGCAAAATCTTACATTTGTCAGTCTACACATAGATCGGCTGGATAAACACAGGAATTGTGACCTCTGTGAGGAACGATATTTATATCAGTAAAACTGGCAAACTAAATTCAAGAAGAAAAAAAATGAAGCCTCATTAGTTTAACCAGTAGACATACATGGTGGTTGTTTAATTGAATGCAGAGCATGTGCAGCTGATGTGAGAGGGAGGCCACAATAACACCATTGTTCTTGATTATGAAAGCATATTCTTACAGCAACCTTAGATTGTTCAATGAGATTTTATTAAAGGTTTGTACTTGTAACTAATAAGCCTGCAGTTGAATAATTTACAGGGTTCAACGGCATATGATAAAGCACCAACAAAGGAGGAAATTGTAGGAAGCATAAATTCCATATAAAATACATTCTTGGATACAAGTCCTTTTCTTTACAAGTATTTCTTGGAACGGGGATATGTAATTTACACCATTTATACGTATGATTTATAGATGCCGCCTGCAAACCACGAAGCAGGGCATTGGGAAGCTAGCTGGTACAACTTCATCACAAGTTTCAGCATTCTGTAACTGTTGGATAAGAAGCTTCCATGGCTATACCACAAAGCCCTTCTGCTGCACCAACATCCCTCTGCATTCTGAATTCTGATGTATCCATTCTCTCCCCAACTCGTTCCCCATGAGTTCTTTACCAGCCAGTACTTGGTCCCTTCACTAGTTGTGTCGTACCCAACTGCAGTCACACCATGGTCTAGCTCCGTTCCACACTCTCCAGTGAATACTCCACTGGAGTAGAACTGGAAGTCTGATCCACCGGCATCAATGGCAACAGATACTGGTTGGTTTGCCACGGCTTTGAGCAAAGCAGACTCGCTGTTGGCAGGAACATCCTCGTAGCCAGTGATCTTGGCAGCATCAGATGATTCCTTCTTAGTGTTGCATGTTCCATCCACTCCCTCATACGGGTAGTTGGATTCAGTTGTGAGGCCTTTGTTGGAAATGATATACTGAAACGCGTCATCCATTAGACCACCATTGCAGCCTTGATCTTGAGTTGTGTCGCAGTCCACAAGTTGTTGTTCAGACAGAGAAGTCAGTTTTCCTGTCGCAAGCTGGTTGATTCCTTCTGTGGCTGCAACTGCCGAAAACGCCCAGCAACATCCTGTGTATGCGCATACGCAGTTTCTCTTGAAAATGTAAAAATAATATTTGAATTGATTATAATCATAGAAAACAGCACTCACCACATTGGCCTTGATCCTTAATACCGGTAACAGCTCCCTTCTTCCTCCAGTCGATGCTAGCCGGAGTGGCCGTAACATTTGCATACCTAAACGTGGAAACCTTATTAGGGTCAGAAGTCATCTTGTATCCATTTCTAGATGCCCGAAATTCCTCATTGGTCAAATCAGCAAATTTGTTGATGGCAAGCTTGTAAGGACGATCAGCCACTTCATTAAAGGACTCAATGTATTTCACATTTTCTGTGAAAATATTGAATCTCATGGCCTTCTCAACGTCGTCTCTGTAGACACGGCCGTGCTCCACCATCCATATCTCATGCCTTTCCACCATGGATGCATCAGGCAGTGTTCTCGCTACAGCTAGAGAAGCACAGAGGTCCAGCACCACGAATGCTGCCACAAGAAGCTTCAAAGAAGGCGTGAAGGCCATTGTTGGGATGTTTTAATTCTGGTAAGAGAAGTGGTATGCATGAATTCAAAAGGACACAAACATTTATAGACAGAAAGAATTCGAAACCTGATTTGGGACAAATGATCTGAATGAACGTCCAATCCATGTCTATGTCTGCCTGGAAAACACGGTAAATTCAGGGAGACTCTGTTGCGTGGAAGCTCCTCTACATTTCCCTGCTGTCAAAACTTGCTAAGAGCCAAAAGCCGTTCTAATTTTTTTTTTTTTAAATTTTAATTTTAACAAGATTTGCAATCGTGACATGCATGAATCGAATACATTTTAATTTATAATTTTATAATATAATTAACAAAGTTATATATCTTAGCTTATTTTAGAAATTTATTGTACATTTATTTAATTTTTATTCAACTATATTATACATCAAAATATATATAAATTTTTTTATAAAAATAAAAAGAAGTATTAAACATAAAGTCTAGAAGATTTGATTTAAATATGGTCTCATAAATAATATTATATTTGTATTATTTAAAAATATTAAAAATATAATAAATTAATAAGATATATTATTTCAAAGAAAAAGTCACAAATATAATTTTGTTATATTTTTATTATGTTTTATTATATATTTATATTATAATAGAATTTTAAAAAAAATAAAAATAAAAATTGATTAATGATTTTGGTGGGAATAGTTTATAACACTATTCTCTTTCAATATAGTATATAGATATAGATTTGTTTATTAAATAACGGCGTGCCGTTCCAATTCTCAAGGGATAAAAAATATTATATTAACTGAAATCAAGCAGTTATCTGAGACCATTTTATGTCTACAACTTTTGTCCTACCAAAAAGACGGTCTCCAGTATCAAATTTCTTGGATTCAAGACTTGAATTTCTGCATGAATCAGAATAGAACAACCACAATAACTAAGAATCTTAAGAACGAAAAACACAAGAAGCAATTACGTGGTTTAGATTTCGAAAGCCTATGTTCACGGTGGTCAACCTGAAGATTTTATTGATGATCTCTTACAAATAATTTTTGAGCTACAAAACTTCATTCTATCTGAAGATCTACCAAGATATGTATACATCAAATACATTCAACTAAAAGATGATAAGTCAATCCAAAAGACCAATTAGAAACTTACAGTAACATCTAACGACTATATCTAAGCAAACTCTC
This sequence comes from Plectranthus barbatus, assembly GCA_026898455.1. NCBI lineage: Eukaryota > Viridiplantae > Streptophyta > Magnoliopsida > Lamiales > Lamiaceae > Plectranthus > Plectranthus barbatus. The sequence goes on along the minus strand of JAPKLW010002290.1, from coordinate 32,787 downwards.
GTTGGAAGGAATTGTTTTGGGCACATCAACTCCCAAAAGTCCACCGTAGTGCTCAAAACAACATTTCAGACCATCTTCTTCATCCCAGCTTTCCAACATTTAAGCTCCATCATAGAGCTCCCAACTTGACCTACTTTGAAATCAAGCCAAATAGTTCAGAGCAATATTTGAACTTTGATACCGGAACAACTTTTGTTAGAATATCCACGACATCCTAATCAGTGCTTACCTTCGCAACATTAACATCCTCTTTTCTATGATAACTCTCACAAAGTGAAATCTGATATCTATGTGTTTTGGTCTTTCGTGTAATGTTTGGTGCTTGGCTAAATGTAAAGCATTATGATTGTCACATTGTATCGTGACCAAATTCTGATGAATGCCAAAATCCTTGACCATGCCCTTCACCAGTCGTTCGAGCTTTCGCCTCCTCGACCTCGTACCTTATTTAGGCCATCTTTTTTACTGCCGACTGTCGGTCCTTGGTCAATTAAGCATTTTCACCAGCAGTAGCAACCGACAGCTCAGAAACCGCTTGGTTTTGCTCTCGGAGGAGCTTGTCTCGATCTTTCTCCACCAGCAAGAGATCCCTGTGCTCCTCATTAAGCATTTTCATGCATTTCTCAAAATCATCGGCTATCCTGCTGAAACCCTACAACGAAGATAACTCGTGTTGACATAAGATTGCAGAGTTTTTTATTAAAAAATCAAATAACTTACCATGAGCAGCATCTGGGAGTTGCTAAGGAACACTTGTCGAGCCGGAGTCCTCGTCGACCAAGGCGGACCCTGAAATAGCGTGTTGGTGAACTCTCAAAAGGAGGCTAAATATTGTTCTATCCTCTGGTTGTTCGGTCGTGGCCTTCTTTTCTCCAGCAGCGAGTTTCTTTCCCGAATGCTGCTCAAGTTTCGGACCCTGATTGTCTGCATCATCCCCCTCCAAGTCAAAAATTTCGCGTTCTTAAAGGTCTTTTTCATCAATCTTCTTCTGAAACTTACGTTGAAGAGGGATGTGATCTTCGGTCTGTTCCTCGGACGACTCCGAAGTTCGGTCTATCTTCTTGCTAGAGGGCTTGGTGGTTGTCGGTTTTGAAGGACTGCAAGTAGTTTTCTCCTTCAGCCTTGAGGGTTCGGCATTTTATCCTTTGACAACCTCTTCTTCTTCTTTTGCTACTGCTCTTGCTGGTACTTCAAGAGCTCCTCGGGTGTGAGTTTCTCCATTGGATCGTAAATTCTACAAATATTCTGCCCAACAGTCTCGAAGGAGGTTATCAAAATACCAGACCAGATGATTGTAGGCCCTTCAAATTCTATTGATTTCGTGATTCAAAAGGATCGATCTCTTTTGACTTGCAAGCATGAGAAGTTAGCTTGTGAGAATACAAAAGGAAAAGATATGGAAGGAAGTAAGACGTACGATTGGGAGTCCGAATAATTCCACTTAGATCGGAATAAACATCCGGGATCTGAACAGAGAAGAACTCCTCGATCAATCTCTTCAAGTTTGATTTGGTACCCTTGACGAGGGGCTTAGGGTTCTTTGCATGTTTTGAAAAATAGTAATGATCCTGCTGGCTCTTTTGAACTAAATTATAAAGCTCGACCCATTCCCTTGTGGATGGCTCTTCGAGACCAACGTCCTTAAAAATTAAAAGAGTATCCATCATATGGCACCAAGCAATGGGAGAGAATTGGATTGGGGCCAAGTTGTACAATTTAAAGATTTTTACAAAAATGAATGAAAAGGGAGGCGAATGCCGATCTCAAAAACTCTGGCCGAAAAGGCCATGAATTCATAGGGAGAACGATGAGGACGTTGGTCTACTTTTGAGGCGATATGATTTTATCTGCAAGACAAGCCGTACTGTTTAAAAATGGAATCAAGCACTATGCCATCTAAGTCTGAAGCACACGTTATGGTCATAGAAAGGGGGAAGATACCATGGGCTAAGCCTGATGATACATCTATGGAAAAAGACAAGTCAGACGCTTCCGAATGAGCGACGGATGAGGAGGAAGTCTGAGGATCTTCTTGGCTATTTATACTACTTTCACTAGAATCACTACTGCTCGAACTACTCATGATGTAAAAGTTGTTCAGTTAAAAAGGAAAATAGTTGCTCGGTCAAGAAGTTAACTAACCCTTGTTGGGATTATATACTGAAAGCATATATGATTAAGTGTTTTGTACACTGGTCTTCATATATGTTGCTGCAACAATGCTCGCTATCTGATTAAACAAACATACAACGAACCATAATATCCTATTATCTCGCCTATAGGGATGATCATATGGTGTGTAGGAGATCACAGAGGATCATATGAGTCGTTTGACCTAGCGAGATATAAACAGTATCACGGCTGAGACAGTCCCTGGATAGGCTGTCGGTCTAAGCTGCGGCACATCGGTTCATAAGTGGGCTTATCCTAGCTACTTGATGTGTCGGTACATGGTTATGTATTGATGGGATCAACAGTGGGATGTGCCATTCTCATTGACATATGAATGAGCCAGATCCCTAACATACTTCCTATGATCTTAAACCTAACTGAAGGATAAGGGGCACACACAGATTGACCGCACTTTGATTTACCATGGTGGCGAGTCTTACATGTACTCTTATACCCGTATTTTGGGTGTTGGCAATTTGTGTGTGGCCTGCTTAGTCTGGACGTTAAGGTAAGCATATCTGTTTCAAGATGGTGACATTCCCTGAGGAGCTCACAAGGTTCATTATGCTAAACCCTGCAGGTTGAATTATTTAATTCAGGCATAAGTGAAAAGGAGTGAGTGGTATTACTCAGGAAATAAGAGATTAATTAATTGTGGCTGATTGTCATAAGCCAAATTAATTAATTAATGTCTAAAGCCTTAAATATGTGGATCATGTTAGTTTGGTGCAACCCGTTCCTAATAACGTGGTAATAAAGGGGCGAGTCAGCATTGTTACCGTGGTGAAGGATAAAATAATGTTTTATTAATTAATTATGTTCTGGGTTGAACAAGGAAGGATTAATTAATAAAGAGGGCCCACTTTATTATTTGCATCTGGTCCCTGGTCTGGCCCATGAATTGCTCACAGCCCATTAGGGTTAGGGTTTCTCAAAACCCTAACACTATATAAAGGCCTTCTCACTATCAGATCAACTAGGGTTTTTCAGTATATTGAAAATTGAGAGAGACGGCGGCGGCTATCCGGAAGGGGAGAAACTTGATCGATTTCTCCAGATCTCGGATCCAACTTGGTAGACAATCCTCACCAGATTTCCAAGGAGCAAGGGAACAGATCAGAAGATCAGATCTGTAGGAACAACTGTTCGTCGCAGGCGTTCAGATTTAGATCCAGATCTATTTCATCGTTATTAGCTCCGATCTAGATCTGTAGATCAAACGGTGAAATCAGGTATTCTCTCCATCCTCTGCAATTAATATTGTAGGAGCATGCATAGGATCGCATGATTTATTTAATCGAAAATTGTTCCTGGTATCCTAAGAACGATCCTTGGCAAGAAATTCATTAATGGCAACTCGTGTTGTCCATCGTAGACTCAAACCCTACAACCCTTAATGAAGTTTGAACAACAGTGGTAAATTCTAAGCCGAAGAGCTCCGAAGCGCGCTGGTAAAATAAAAAGGTAAAAATGAAAATTTAGGGTATTTATAAGAAAATATGCCTCGATCTGCGTGCACTCCATTCGGTCTTAACCAATCGCAGTATGACAGGCGTCAAAAATTTTTAAATTCAAAATTTGAAAAGCCCGCCCAAGGAATTCCAACCATTTTCAGGCGGTAAAGGCTAGTTCGAACAATAAAAAAAATTAGGCAAAAAATCCTTGGCCGGGTAAGCCATCTACATCTCCGAAGAGTCCAGAGCATTGCAGCCGAAGCACTCTGACTCAAACGACTCTTTGATGACTGCGAAATCAAAGCACAAATCCAGTATAAGATTGTATACCAGATACGCTTTGGCGCAGAGTGCCCAAGGGTTTGGGGTCGCTCCCAACTTAACAAGTGCAAATATAAAAAAACACACCGAATCCTGCAAAGAGAAACATCTTGCGCTGATGAGTCGGACCTAGCCAGCCACGGGCTCGAAAAAGTCGTTTACGAATTTCACAGACGATCCCTAACTAAAAGTCTTCCTAATATTCGCTGAGCCAAAGCTTACGATACAGAAAATCTCTTATTTCCTAAAAATCCACGAGCTACGGTTCGGGGTAGGGAAACATCTTTTCTTCTTTGATTTGATTTGATTAATTGCAGAAAGAACGAATGGCTACGGGTCGAATTGATTGACGAACTCCATAGTGGTTCGAACAAAGTCGGAGATTATTGTTGTGATCCAGAAATGTACAAGCTCATTTCCGAGCCCAAAAAAAGCCCGAAGAAGAAACCCAAGAATGCAAAATGAAAACTTAAGGCAAGCTTTTCGGCCAAGAATGTCATAGACCGAACCACTTCCCAGGACGAACCAAACTGTTCAGCCGGAGTATAAAGTCAAACCAAAGGAGTAGTCCTAAGCGTAATATCAACACCTTGGTCGACGGGATGCGACTGTTCGAACGGACGTCTTAGCTGAAGGGTTGTCACCTTTTATTAATGGGTAAAAAAATGGGTGCATTTATTGTGATTGACATCTATAAATAAGACATCATTTATTTTAAATAAACACATGACATCCAACAATAAATACATAAAAACATTGAGGCAAAAACTTGCGTTAGACACGCCTAAACGGTTTAAGCGAGTTTTATCCATACCCAAATGGGTTCACCCATCCCAAATATGGTTTATTAATCCCCAATTAGGGTATATTAAATGAGTTTGGACTTGGGTTAATGGATAAAATCCGCCTAAGTAATTAGGCGCACCTAACCGGAGACCTTCTCAAACATTGAAGATCTACTAGCAATAAAGTAATAAATCTTGTTCTGTTTATCTTCATTTAAAATTTCCAAATTTTTTTGTCAAGTATTCTTATTAAAAAGAACCGTCAAATTCGAACATCAACACTATGCATGTTAAACATGAGTCTGTTAGTATTTGTGAATCAATGGATCAGTACTTGAATTCGGCTAACATTATCATGACAACAGTTTACTGGATAAGCAAACTTGTCTTTTTTATTTTAGTTGTCTATTATATTCCATGCATATTTCGGAGTTTATAAATCTCAAGTTCGTGAGTTAGCTCTCCAAAACATGTATCCTTATTCCAGATTTATGTTTTATTTAATTATTGCATGCTGAAAACTGGCAGTTGTTTGGATGAGGAATGTGATTTATATCCAGAAAATTGGCAAACTAAATTCAAGAAAAATATATAGATGCCTCATTAGCTTAACCAGTTGACATACATGGCAGTTGTTTGCAGCAAGGAGTTAATTGGATGCAGAGCATGAGCAGCTGATCTGAGAGAGGCGCCAAAACAAGCTCGCAATACCACCATTGTTCATGCTTATGATTACTTTTAAGAGTGAAAGCAGTTTCTTACAGCATTCTTAGATTGTCATTGAGATTTTATCAAAGAATTGTGATGCGAACATATAAGCCTGCAGTTGAATAATTTATCACGGCATATGATAAAGCACTAACAAAGGAGGGAATTGTAGGAAGCATAAATATCATATAAAATTATACAAGTCCTTTTCTTTACAAGTATTTCTTGGAACGGGGAGAAGTAATTTACATAAATTGACACCATTTACACATATGATTCATAGATGCCGCCTGCAAACTAAGAAGCAGGGCATTGCGAAGCTAGCCGTACAACTTCATCACAAGTTTTAGCATTTTGTAACTGTTGGATACGAAGCTTCCATGGCTATACCGCAAAGGCCTTCTGCTGCACTAACATCCCTCTGCATTCTGATGTATCCATTTTCTCCCCAACTTGTTCCCCATGAGTTCTTGACGAGCCAATACTTGGTTCCATCACTAGTTGTGTCGTAGCCAACTGCAGTCACACCATGATCTAGCTCCGTTCCACACTCTCCGGTGAATACTCCACTGGAGTAGAACTGGAAGTCCGATCCACCAGCATCAATGGCAACCGATACTGGCTGGTTAGCCACAGCTTTGAGCAATGCAGACTCACTGTTGGCGGGAACATCCTCATACCCAGTGATCTTAGCAGCACCAGATGATTCTTTCTTGGTGTTGCAAGTGCCGTCCACTCCCTCATAAGGGTAGTTGGATTCGGTTGTGAGGCCTTTGTTGGAAATGATATACTGAAACGCGTCATCCATTAGACCGCCATTGCAGCCTTGATCTTGAGTTGTGTCACAGTCCACAAGTTGTTGTTCAGATAGAGAAATCAGATTCCCTGTGGTGAGCTGGTTGATTCCTTCTGTGGCTGCAACTGCCGAAAACGCCCAGCAACATCCTGTGTATGCACATACACAGTTTCTCTTGTAAATGTAAAAATAATAATTGAATTGATTATATGATCATATAAACCAGCACTCACCACATTGGCCTTGATCCTTGACACCAGTAACAGCTCCCTTCTTCCTCCAGTCGATGCTAGCCGGAGTGGCCGTAACATTTGCATACCTAAACGTGGAAACCTTATTAGGGTGAGAAGTCATCTTGTATCCATTTCTAGAAGCCCGAAATTCCTCATTGGTCAAATCAGCAAATTTGTTGATGGCAAGCTTGTAAGGACGATCAGCCACTTCATTAAAGGACTCAATGTACTTGACATTTTCTGTGAAAATATTGAATCTCGAGGCCTTCTCAACGTCGTCTTTGTAGACGCGGCCGTGCTCCACCATCCACATCTCATGCCTCTCCACCATGGATGATGCATAAGGCAATGTTCGCGCTGCAGCTAGTGAAGCACAGAGCTCCAGCACCACGAATGCTGCCACAAGAAGCTTGAAAGAAGGCGTGAAGGCCATTGTTGAGATGGTTTAATTCTGGTGAGAGAAGTGGTATGAATGAATTCAAAATGACATAAACATTTATAGACAGAGAACTTAACACCTGGGTTGGGAAAAATGATCGGAACAAAATGGACGTCCATGTCTGCCTGGAAAACACGGTAAATTCAGGGAGACTCTGTTGCGTGGACGCTCCTCTACATTTCCCTGCCGTCAAAACTTGCTAAGAGCCAAACGCCGTCATTGATTTTTTTTTTTTTTCTCATTTGTTTGTTGGTCTACAATATTAAATGATGGCGTGACGTCCCAACTCTGAAGGGATAAAATTATAAACTAACAAAAATTGTTTATTCCGTAAAGCAGTTATCTGAGACGACCATCTTACAACTTTTGTCGTAGCCGGGTTTCGTGTTTAAGTAAAACACATCTCATGAAATACGAGGTTGAAGCATAAATGAAAATAGAGGATCTAGTCTCAGAGACTTCGTTCCACAATTCCATTTCCTGGGTAATTTCAGAATGTTGAATGTCCCACATCGGCCATAGACCTTGGCGTATACCACTATATAATAGTGGAGGTCCCCTCTCCTTACAAGCCGGTTTTGTAGGGAGAAGTGGGGATCTTTACATGGTATCAGAGCCAGGTTCGGTTCGATGTGGGACCTAATTTTATCCCGATAATGGGACTTGTGGTTATCCCGATAATGGGATCCCCGTGAAGCTCCACGCTGTGCGTGAGGGGGGTGTGTTGAATGTCCCACATCGGCCATAGACCTTGGCGTATACCACTATATAATAGTGGAGGTCCCCTCTCCTTACAAGCCGGTTTTGTAGGGAGAAGTGGGGATCTTTACACAGAATCACAAACTAATATCCCAAAAAGACAATCAACGTGTGCCATATACATCCTTTATGAAATTTAAATTTGTCCATATAGGAATTTTCTTTTAAAGTTGTGGAACTCGATTCATAATCTCCAATTTAAAAAATGATATGAAATGAAGGGAGCGTAAAAATGTCTGCCAATGGTATATGCTTTGTGGTACAACAGATGTATTATGATAGTGTGTGGTTGTGGGATCATATGGATTTGTATATAATGATTATGGCCACAGAAATATTGGTGTTAGTTTTAACATTAAACCCAGCAAATTAATGGGAGCTGTACAAGTCCTGCATATTAGTGGAACACAGCAGAAGCAGAGCAACTCAACTGTCATCAAATGAGAATGAGAATCCTACTCGTGAAGGCCTAATAACTTGATCACGTGAACTTTGTACATGACTTAGGTGGGATGGAGAAAGGGAGGATGTCCATGGTTGAGTTTACGATGAAATATTACACAAACTACAACCATAAACGTTTCATCTCTCGGAAATGCAAATAACACCAAAAGTTCCAGCATGATCACGAAATTCATTTTCTATTAATCCAAGCTTGTAGGTTGCATAGTTCCAATGAGTAGATACATAGCTTAGGTAACAACATTAGTTTCACAAGCACTTCTCCTAGCAGATGATGTAATTTACATAAATCCATACGACTTTTTACAAATAGGCAAGTTCGAGTAATTTATGCAGTTGGGTAAGAAGCTTGCATGGCAATGCCACAAAGTCCTTCTGCAGCACCAATGTCCCTCTGCATCCTTATATATCCATTTTCTCCCCAACTTGTTCCCCACGAATTCTTCACTAGCCAATACTTGGTTCCATCGCTAGTTGTGTCGTACCCAACTGCAGTCACACCATGGTCTAGCTCCGTTCCACACTCTCCAGTGAATACTCCACTGGAGTAGAACTGGAAGTCGGATCCACCTGCATCAATGGCAACTGATACTGGTTGGTTTGCCACGGCTTTGAGCAATGCAGACTCACTGTTGGCAGGAACATCCTCGTAGCCAGTGATCTTGGCAGCATCCGATGATTCCTTCTTAGTGTTGCATGTTCCATCCACACCCTGATACGGGTAATTTGACTCAGTTGTGAGGCCTTTGTTGCCAATGATATACTCGAACGCGTTATCCATAAGACCACCGTTGCATCCCTCATCTTCAGTGGTGTCACAATCCACAAGTTGCTGTTCAGAGAGTGAGATCAGCTTCCCTGTGGAGAGCTGATTGATTCCTTCGGTGGCTGCAACTGCTGAAAACGCCCAGCAGCATCCTGCATTTTTTGTTTTTATGCAAAAATCAAACTCACGTTCTCTCTCTTGAAATCGTAAACTAATGTTTGAATTAATTATGCAACTAACCGCATTGGCCTTGATCCTTGACAGCAGAAACAGCTCCCTTTTTCCTCCAGTCCATGCTAGCTGGTGCTGCACTCACATTTGCATACCTAAATGACAAAGAAGACTTGGGTTGAGAATAAGATTTCATCTTGTAGCCATTTCTAGACGCCTGAAATTCCTCATTCGTCAAATCAGCAAATTTGTTGACAGCGAGCATGTAAGGGCGAGCACCCGCTTCATTAAACGCCTCGATGTAATCCACATTGTCCTTGAATATTTGGAATCTGTAGGCCTTCTCCTCATCGTCTTTGTATACACGCCCCTGCTCCATCATCCATTTCTCATGTCTCTCAACCATTGACGCCTCAGGTGCAGTACGGGCTGCTGTTAGAGATCCCCACATCCCTAACAACAAAAATGAAGCCAAAACAAGCATCCAATATTGATGTGTGAAAGCCATTCTAAAACTGAGGTTATTACAAAGTAGGAGGGCAGTGTGCATCCATTCAGGAGGGATCGACGAGGAATTTATAGAAGGATGGTGTACGTAAAAGTGTTAGAAAGTGGACAAAATGGAGGTCCACGTTCCCTAGAATTAGAAAACCCGGCAAGTTATGTATGCATCTGTAAATCTCAATCGCAACTCAGTTCCGTTGGCGCTTCTCTCATTTAATCCGACCACATTTTCGACAGTTTACTACTTGTCTAGTTGTCTTTTTTTTTTTTTTTCAAGGGATGGTATGGTATATGATCAGTAACCTGCACAACAATGTGATAAATGACATGAGCCTGTCAACTTTATTAGTAATTTCTAACTGGAAATTATCAACTCAATTCATAATTATCTCAATTAAAACATAACAAATTTCTAATTAGTCGAGCTCAAGCTTAATTCATATTGAATTAGTTTCAACTTTTTAAAACCAATTTTAAATGGGATAAGGGTCAATTTAGCCCTCCGACTATTGTCACAGGAACACTTTAGCCCCTGCATGACTATTTGGCTCAAATAAACCCTTTTACTATTTAATTTGGTTCAATTTAACTCTTCATCTTAAAAAATTACTGTTTCACCCTAATTAGGAGAGAAAATATATTTGTTTTATGATTTTATCTTTATTTCTCAATTGTTTATTATTTTGTATATTAATTTAGTTTTTTTATTTATACTTTTGATTTATCTAAATAATAAAGTAATAATTGAAATAATAAAATAAATTTATTATTAATTAATTAAAAAACACAAAATAATAAATTTATCTATTAATAAATAAATTTGGTATATAAAATGAAAATATTCATATAATTTTTAGCTAAAAATATGAGTTATTATTGTCAAACATATTTTATTTTATACTCGAACAAAATTTACTTAAAACATTTATTATCATGTACTGTAAATTTATTTTATTCGAATACTCCAACAATTTATATTTTAAAAATATATTTGCGTTATGATTTTATTTTAATTTCTCAATTGTTTAGTATTTTGTATATTAAATTAGTTATTTTTTATTTATACTTTTAATTGTGTAAGTAAAAAAATTATTAAATAAATAATAAATACATCTATTAGTATATTAATCTGGTATATTAACTAAAAAAATAATTATCTATAGTTTTAGCTAAAAATATGAGTTCAAAGATATGTATTAAAAAAATTCATCATGGCATTTGAGTTGTTTTATTTATTATTTTTTTATTACTTAAGAAGAATATATAAGGCGAATAAATAATAAATTAAAATGCTATTATAATAAATTAAATTATTCTCCTAATTTGTTATGCTATAGAATTAGTTTTGAAAATAGAATTTAAAATATAAATTGTAGGAGTATTCAAATAAAATAAATTTACAGTACATGATAATAAATGTTTTAACTAAATGTTGTTGGAGTATTAAAATAAAATATGTTTGACAATAATAACTCATATTTTTAGCTAAAAATAATATGGATATTTTCATTTTATATACCAAATTTATTTATTAATAGATAAATTTATTATTTTGTGTTTTTTAATTAATTAATAATAAATTTATTTTATTATTTCAGTTATTACTTTATTATTTAGATAAATCAAAAGTATAAATAAAAAACTAAATTAATATACAAAATAATAAACAATTGAGAAATAAAGATAAAATCATAAAACAAATATATTTTCTCTCCTAACCAGGGTAAAACAGTAATTTTTTAAAATGAAGGGTTAAATTAAACCAAATTAAATAGTAAAAGGGCTTAATTGAGCCAAATAGTCATGCAGGGGCTAAAGTGTTCCTGTGACAATAGTCGGAGAGCTAAATTAACCCTTATCTCATTTTAAATAGTTCATAAGCAGTGAGAAACATATAGTAGGTTAGATCCTAAAGAATCTCATGTGCTAGCAAAAAAATCGCGCTCACGTTTGATTAACTAAATTAAGGAATGATATTTATTACTTAGAAAATATAGTAGGTTAGATCGAGAGTCATCAATTTTGTACTTCGTTCTTTTTTAGTTCCCAAAGCTAATTAAGAAAATATAAAACTAAACTAGAAAATAATAAAAAGTAAATTAATTTTCGTTCATGATACTATAGTTATACTAGTACACCAAATTGATTTAGAATATAATTTAATCTAAAAATATTTTGAAAAAATCCCATCAAATTCGTACAACTTCACAAATTCGATCACATCTTTTGATCTATTGCTCTAATTGATGTGATTCCACTTGGATTGGATAACCAAGTTGATAACGTATTCGTAGATATGTATTAGTATTCGTAGATATGTATTAATAGATCAGATTCCAAGTATTAAATGAAATATAATCAATTTATTTCAGTCATTTTTTAGTGACAACTCTTATAAAAAGAATTATATTCTCTTTCATCTTAATGTTTAGAGAGATTTTTGCCTATGTTTAGTTGAAAAGAGAGTCTGTGGGGACCAGCATGATTGACGTGAAGATAATAAAGCTGTGAGAGCTGGTGTGTGCTGAGGGAACTGCCACATCACCAAGATCATTTAGGATTTTGTATAACTTAAAGTGGAGACACTTTTAGAAGGGAGGAGCCGCATTCATTCTGTATTAGAGACCAGAGTTGCTCTAGAAAATGTGCAGCGAGTTTTATCTACAAATTAAATCTTTTTTTTTTTCAATCTTCTAAAATCTTGATTTATCTTTTAATTATCAATTATTCTTAATTTAATCTTCAATCCGTAATTATCCTTATTCCTCATTTTGTAGTGAATATTCATAAATCTACAAAATTTTACTACCAAAAGCATAAACATACAACCACCCTATGATGCTAATAAATAATATAACTAAATAAAAACTTAGAAAATAGTAAAAAAAATTGATAAATAACATAAAATATAAGCTTATCAACCACGAACCAAAAAAAAAGGGAAAAAAAAAATTTGTTCTTGGATGAGATGAATATGTATATTATGATTCGAACTACAGAAATATTGGTGTTAACATTGGACCCAACAAATAGGAGCTGTAGAACTCCTGCATATTAATGGGACAGAACAGAAGCACTGCAAGTTTTCTTTATACAAGTATAAATTCATATAATATAAATTGTGGAACCAAGTTCTTTTTTTACAAGTATTTGTTGGAATAGGATAAGTAATTTACATAAATGTAACCATTTATACGTATGATTTATAGATGCCGCTGGCAAACCACGAAGCAGGGCATTGGGAAGCTGTACAAACTTCATCACAAGGTTTAGCATTCTGTAACTGTCGGATACGAAGCTTCCATGGCTATACCACAAAGGCCTTCTGCTGCACTAACATCTCTCTGCATCCTTATATATCCATTTTCTCCCCAACTAGTTCCCCATGAGTTCTTGACCAGCCAATACTTGGTTCCATCACTAGTTGTGTCGTAGCCAACTGCAGTCACACCATGGTCTAGCTCCGTTCCACACTCTCCAGTGAATACTCCACTGGAGTAGAACTGGAAATCGGATCCACCGGCATCAATGGCTACTGATACTGGTTGGTTAGCCACAGCTTTGAGCAATGCAGACTCACTGTTGGCGGGAACATCCTCATACCCAGTGATCTTAGCAGCATCAGATGATTCCTTGTTGGTGTTGCATGTGCCGTCCACTCCCTCATAAGGGTAGTTGGATTCGGTTGTGAGGCCTTTGTTGGAAATGATATACTGAAACGCATCATCCATTAGCCCGCCATTGCAGCCCTGATCTTGAGTTGTGTCACAATCCACAAGTTGTTGTTCAGACAGAGAAATCAGATTCCCTGTTGTGAGCTGGTTGATTCCTTCCGTGGCTGCAACAGCCGAAAACGCCCAGCAACAACCTGTGTATGCAAACTGTGTCTCTTGAAAATGTGAAAATAATATTTGAATTGATTATAATCATAGAAAACAGCACTCACCACATTGGCCTTGATCCTTAACACCAGTTACTGCTCCCTTCTTCCTCCAGTCGATGCTAGCCGGAGTGGCCGTAACATTTGCATACCTAAACGTGGAAACCTTAGGGTGAGAACTCATCTTGTATCCATTTCTAGATGCCCGAAATTCCTCATTGGTCAAATCAGCAAATTTGTTGATGGCAAGCTTGTAAGGACGTGCAGCCAGTTCATTAAAGGACTCGATGTATTTCACATTTTCTGTGAAAATATTAAACCTGGTGGCCTTCTCGAGGTCGTCTCTGTAGACGCGGCCGTGCTCCACCATCCACATCTCATGCCTCTCCACCATGGATGATGCATCAGGCAATGTTCGCGCTGCAGCTAGTGAAACACAGAGCTCCAGCACCACGAATGCTGCCACAAGAAGCTTGAAAGAAGGCGTGAAGGCCATTGTTTTAATTCTGGTAAGAGAAGTGGTATTAATGAATTCAAAGGGACGCAACATTTATAGACTTACATTGAGACAAATAATCTGAAGTGAATTAACGTCCATGTCTATGTCTGCCAGGAAAACACGGTATATTAAGGGAGGCTCTGTTGCGTGGACGCTCCTTTATATTTCCCTGCTGTCAAAACTTGCTAAGAGCCAAACGCCGTTATTTTTTTTTTTTTTCCTCACTTGGTCTACAATATTAAATGATGGCGTGACGTCCCAACTCTGAAGGGATAAAAAGTATAAACTAACATAAACTGTTTATTCCGTAAAGCTAAACAAGCAGTTATCTGAGACCATCTCACAACTTTTGTCATATTTTATTAGAACACATCTCACGAAATACGAGATTGAAGAATAAAAGAGAATTAACGATATTGTCTCACTCGTTCCGAAATTCAATTGTCTGAGTTATTGCAGAAGCACAAACTAATATCCCGAAAAGACGATCAATATCGATCCTTTATGAAAATTTAATTTTGTCCATTTGGGAATTTTCTTTTAAGTTGTGGAACTCAATTCATAATCTCCAGTCTGGAAAAACTATTAGGAAAATGGTATGAAATGAAGGGAGCCTAAAAATGTCTGCCAACGGTATATGCTTTATGGTGTGTAACCAGAGGTATCATGATTGAACCTGTTTACAGTTTTGTAGTCGGATCAAATGGATTTGTATATAATGATTCTGGCAACAGTAATATTGGTGTCAACATAGCAAAAGCAGAGCAACTCAACTATTATCAATTGGCTTGTCTACCATTTTGAACCTGGAGTTGTGGATAGGACGGTTTATGCACTTTGATTCCCATAGGAGTATGTTGACTTGGGTGGATATCTGTATGCCATTTATGTTGTAAAACTTAATTAGGATCATTGGGTTCCGCAATTTAGTTTTAGAGCTAGATTAATGCTGAAACACATATCTCTAGCATAAGCATTGGAGAGTCAACAACTTAAGTTAGTTCTCATACTCTGTTTTTTGTGAGTTTTATATATATATATATATAATTTTATTTTATTATTCTCTGTTCATTTATCTTGTTGCTATCTGTTTAGTGTGTTACGACATCTGAAATTGAGTTATTCAATTAAGCTCTGTTGGTGGTTTGTGCACGATTTTACTTGCATTCTCTATGGGATCATTTTGAAATACTTTTTTTTATTACTTGTTCATGGTGTACACTTGCACATGTAGTATACACACATTAATTTTTAACACCCCACATTTTCCGTGTCATATTATCTACGCTAAATAATTATTTTAATATGGGTAACAAAGAATTAAAGTGCGATTAATATTTATCGATCTAATTATTAAAACTATGTTTAGCCACCTTATTATTATAACATGGGCTAGATAAATTAATTTAAGCCCAAATATTAAATCATGAGAAATAATGGGCTAAAGAATTTATTTATATAATTATCCTCTCATATGTGTTGACCCAATTAGAATAAATAAATAGAGCCCAACTAGAAATGCAAGTGAGTAGCCCAATAGATGAAAATAAATTGAGACCCATTTTACCATAGTCTATTTAAATAATTTCATGATGATTATTCAAGGTCTGAATTCATAATTTAAATCGATGTAGCATAATTAATCGGTAATAATTCCGAGGTGAGTTTCAGAATTTATTTCCTTAATTTCCCTATTTCAGCTACCTCTAGAAATAATAAGAGGAATATTTCATATTAATTTTCTTTTGATATTATTTGTGAATATATTCGAGACTTATTTTCGAAGCAAATTTCTGGGAATTATTTCATATTCCTCCCTAGAGATTTTCGGCCCTATTTAAATAAGATAGGGGAATTATATAGATTCCAACCTTGTATTATAAGATGGAAAAATTGAGCTACTAGTTAATTTAATTAAATATTGTGAGTGGAAGGGGTAATTACCTTAGTGGGTCTCCTAGAAGAGTTTTGATGCTTGACACTCCAAATTATTGAAGGACAAAAGGGGGAAGGAAAGAAATTGGACATAATCATTTCCACATGGGAAATTATGTAAGTAAATACATTTGAACACTCAACTTCTCTCCCTCTCCCTCTATGATCGGCCCTCACCCCTCCCATCCCCAATCATACTTCATCTTCTACATCTCTCTCTTTGGAACCCTCCAACCTCCATTGAAGAACCTCTAAAGTGCAGCCACCATTCAACCCACATAACACACCCTAAACTCACTTAAATCACCTCCATTTTTACAAAAACCTTACCCTCTCACCTTCCTCTTTCTTTTGAACCCAACCACACCCCTAAATTCCAAGATTTGAAATTCGACCAAGGCTGGAAAATGAAGATCCAAGGAGATAAATGATAGATCTAGAGATGTGCAAGGGGTAGAAAGCAAGAAGAGAGCAAAGAGGAGCTAGGAAGAGCCATTTTCGAAAGCTTGAAAAAGAGAAGCTTAAATCTGGACTTAAACTCTTCAAGTAACCTCTATTTACCCTCTTTAGATCCTCTTAAAGACGTTTAGGAGCTTGCATGTAGGATCAAGAGTCTCCTTGTCAAATTTTAGAGCAAATGATGAACTAGGGTTGAAGATAAGCATGTTTAATGACCAATCTTGAATATGTTGATGCTTATTGTTGATATATTGCTTGAATACATGATATACCTTGAGATCTATGATTTATGAACATTATATGAGATGTGTGATGCCTGAAATTGAGCATACTTGTTGATGGAAGTACAATTGCCCCGAATTTATACATGTTAAAGTGAAATGAGCATGCTGAGATGAAGTCTGTAAAATGAACTCTCTGTTTTGCTGTGGAAGTCGAGCCAAATGGAACTTAATGGGTCTGAAATTTAAATATGATATACTTGAATGTGTTAGGAATATTTTGGCTTTGGTTTCATGTCAAAATACGATGTGGTTTGAAAGTTATGCTCTCTGCAATAAAACGTGTCATTCTGTGTCGCATGTCAAAAACTAATTTTGAAACTGCACTTAGGCACCTTAAAAAATTTCCAAATTTCATATTTAGATTGATAACACATTATAAAGTCTTTATATAAAATTTCAAGTCTATATCACAAGTATTTTGGTCACAATTAATTTTTTAAGTCTGCACCCCTGTTTTAGCCCGTAGCAAAAACATCCAGGAAAATCAATCTCCCCCAGCCCGTAACTTCCAAACGAAAAATGATTTTTACAAACCGTCAATTGGAGCATATTCATATTAAAATCTTGTTTTTTAATATAAAATTTCATACTCAAATTCTCTTTACATTTTAAACGACATCATTTTAAAAACAGGGCTACATTTTAGATTCATGACTAGGAAGATTTCACTAAGTTAAATAACATAGAGTCATTGGCTTGAATTCGTATATTTTTCTAAAACTAATAAACATATTTCCTAAAATTAAGAATATTTTTAAAACATATTGCATCATTAGTTGATCATTCATTTACATTTAGAATGTTAAGAGTCAGAATTCGGAGATCGCAGTCGATGGTGGAGTTCGACCGTTGTTAGTGTATCGCCGGTAGAGACACGAGGAGCCTACTTCCGTAGGCGCTGGAGTTTGAGTTCTATTAGATTAGAATTAGTTATTTAATTTTCTGAATTTTAATTATTTAATTTTGTAGTTATTAATTGAGTTTTAGATTTAGATTTCCTAGATAATTAAGTTTAGATTTGAAGTTATCCTAATTATAATAGGATTGATATCCTAATTATAATGGGATTAGTTTAGATTTAAATTAGATTTGATTTAGATTTGGTTTTAGGTCTATTTAAGTTAAGTTGTTTATAATTTTCATTAAGGAATAAAATTATTATTTTGGGGCGTAATTACGCATTGGGCACGTTCGACGTGTATTGGCTTCACTGTTCATATCAACTTGGTCCGACCTGCCGTTCGTTTTCGCCGGTATGACGACGAGGTCGCAAGGTGAACGACTGGAGAAGTTAGAAGCAGACCAGACTGTCATCCGTGAGAGGCTGGACGAACAGAGCAACAAGCAAGATGCGCAAGGGGCGCAACTTTCAGAGATATCTGCATCGCTTGCCTCCTTTCCAACGATGCTGCAGCAGTTGTCTGTGCAGGTGGCGCAACAGCAGGTCGCAGTCGGGGGTGAATCTTCAGCCACCGGCGGCGGCCACGGGAGAGGCGCAGCAGGCGCTATGGGGCGGAACGCAGGGGGGCTGTGCTGGACGCGACGCTGGTCTCACTCCCTGCATTCAATAGCGCTGACCCAATCGGTTGGGTGGCTCGTGCAGTGCAACAATTTGACTTGCACGGCACTCCATCGGAGAAGAAGGTTGCAGCCGCTGTGGTTGTAATGGAAGAGGCAGCTCTTTACTGGGTTACGTGGATGCGAGGCCGGAAACCTAATCTGACGTGGGACGAGTTCAGGCAGGCCCTAATCTCATGTTTTGATTCGCGCTTCCGGGGTAATCGGTACGAGCGCTTGTCTGCGGTCAAACAGACGGGCTCAGTGGACGACTACATATCCTTATTTGTTCAATTGGCCAGCCAAGTGACTGGATTGGAAGAAGAACACTATCTGGGATACTTCATGAGTGGCCTCAAAGGCTCAATTCGCAGTCAACTGCGCGTGCAGTGCCCCAGGGACTTAGAATCCGCGATGGAACTGGCCCGTGACATAGAGGATAGCCAGTCCTCACAGTTGGGCAGGCAAGGCGACTCAGCTGGCGGTTGGTCCGGGGCGCGAGGAAGTCAGGGGCCTAGGGTGTTTGGAGGAAGCATGGCAGCAGCGAGTGTAGGGGTTGCCCGCAGCTCGGGCAGCCAACATGTGCAGTCCAGCCCGCCATCAGGGCTATCAGAGACAAAGTCGGGGCTATCCAGGCAATCCACGGCGCGCTCTCGCTTCACACGCGTCCTGCCCAAGGAGTTGGAGGAGCTGCGGGCCAAGGGACTTTGTTTTAAATGCAAAAAAAACATTCACGCTAGGCCATGAGTGTTCTTTTAAGAACCTCAGAGTATTGATAGCTGAAGAAGATGATGGAATTGATTTGCAACAATACGAATATTGTGAGGTGATAGGGCATGAAGATGATGCGCCATAGCAGATAGGGTCAGATGAAGACGGCGATGAACTACCGCTTTACTCTATGACTGGGGTCTTCAACCCTCGCACATTGCCAATTCGGGGCACGGTGCAGGGTCGACCAATAACTGTCCTCATTGATAGTGGCGCAAGCCACAATTTTATCTGTTCTTCTTTGGTCTCTGCCCTGCAGTTGCAGCCGCAGAAAACGGGTAAATTTCACGTGAAACTGGGAGATGGCCGACGATAGGCATCGGAAGGGGTGTGCCGACAGCTATGCATTGACTTTCCAGGACATACGGCAGTAGCCGATTGCTATGTTTTTTCGTTGGGAGGTGTGGAGGTGATATTGGGAGTGGCGTGGTTAGCGACACTGGGAGAGGTGCTCTCGAATTGGAAGAATCTAACCATGAAATTCGCTTGGAAGGGAACTCGTGTGGTGTTACATGGCAATCCCGCGTTGAGTAGAAATTTGGTGAGTTTACAATCGTTAATTAAGACAAAAGATGTAGTGTTGTGGGCGGTGGTATTAGATCGAGAACCCACCAAGTTGTCGGGTGGTGTTGCTGGGAAGTTAGATGATGTGCTATATAAATTTGCATCGGTGTTCGAAGACATTCAGGAGCTACCTCCACGTCGCGAGACAGATCATCACATCGTGCTGGCTCCGAATTCGAAGCCGGTATTTGTGCGACCCTACAGATATGGACATATCCAGAAGGATGAAATTGAAAGATTAGTGGATGAGATGCTTCAGGCCGGAGTGATCAGACCGAGTTCAAGTCCTTTCTCTAGTCCCGTTCTGCTGGTAAGGAAGAAGGATGGTAGTTAGAGATTCTGTGTTGACTACAGAGAACTCAACAAGGCAACGGTACCAGACAAGTACCCTATTCCTGTGATCCAGGAGATGCTTGATGAATTAGCAGGTGCCGTGGTTTTTCCAAGATTGATCTGCGATCGGGGTATCATCAATCAGAGTAGTCGAGAGCGATATTCATAAGACAGCTTTTCGCACTCATAGTGGACATTACGAGTTCTTAGTAATGCCTTTCGGTCTGACAAATGCTCCTCCCACCTTCCAGTCGACTATGAACGATCTATTTCGACCATATTTGCGGAAATTTGTGCTAGTGTTCTTTGATGACATTTTGGTTTACAGCCGCTCTTGGAAAGAGCATGAGTAGCAGTTGAGTCAGGTACTCCAGACTTTAGCAGAGCAGCAGTTCCGAGCCAACCAAAAAAAATGTTCTTTTGGATGTCGAAAGGTCGAATACTTAGGCCATATTATCTCAGTTGCGGGGGTGGAGATGGACCCGACGAAAGTTAGTGTGGTGGTGGATTGGCCTCGACCCCGATCGGTCAGAGAGGTTAGGGGTTTTTTGGGATTGACTGGTTATTATCGCAGGTTTGTGCAGGCCTACGACATGATAGCTCGCCCTCTAACCGAACTCTTGAAGAAGGAGGCTGCTAGTCAATTTGTTTGGACTCGAGGAGCCGAGGGGGCTTTTCTTCGGCTAAAGAAGGCGATGACAAAAGCGCCTGTGTTGGCAATGCCTCAGTTCGATCGACAATTTATGGTTGAATGTGATGCCTCGGGAACTGGTGTATGGGCAGTGCTCATGCAAGATAGGAGGCCTATCGCTTATTTCAGCAAGTCCTTGGCAGATCAAACTCTTTCTAAATCAGCATATGAACGGGAGATGATGGGTTTGGCCTTAGCAATTCAACATTGGAGACCATATCTAATTGGCCTGCGGTTCATTGTTAGAACCGACCATCGCAGCCTTCGCCACCCTCTTACCCAGTGGATTGTCACTCCTTCACAACAATTTTGGGTGGCTAAGCTGTTAGGATATGATTTTCAGATTGAATATAAGACCGGCAGCTCTAATGCGGCAGCAGATGCGTTATCACGGCGAGTGGGCGAGGTGGAATTGTCAGCGATTAGTGTGCCCGAGTGGATGGGATTGGGCGATGTTAGCGCTGAACAGCAGCGGGATGAGTTTATTCAGGAGACGATGGCAGCAGTTATGGCTCACCCTGGTAGTCGTCCAGGGTTTGAAATGATTGATGGATGTTATTTTATCAAGGACGGCTGGTGCTCGCTGCGAACTCAGCCTGGATTCCTCGTTAATTGCAGGAATTTCATGATACACCAGCCAGGGGGCATGCGGGGGTACTTATCGAAGATTGGCGGCAAATGTGTATAGGCGGGGGATGTTTTGGAGGATCCAACAATATGTGGCGCAATGTTTGATCTGCCAGAAATCTGAATATGAGGCATTATCTCCGGCGGGGTTGCTACAACCGCTGCCTATTCCTGAGATAGTTTGGGAGGACGTATCGATGGATTTCATTACATGTTTACCTACATCGAAAGGGTTTACAGTGGTTTTGGTTGTGGTGGATCGTCTTTCCAAATTTGGACATTTCATAGCTCTGAAATTGCCAATTACAGCAAAGTCCGTGGCGAAGGTGTTTGCAAAGGAGATCGTTAGATTACATGGAATTTCGCGATCGATCGTTAGTGATCGGGATTCCTTGTTTGTTTCTGCCTTTTGGAAAGAGTTGTTTACTTTATCAGGCACCCAGTTGAAGTTCAGTTCTGCTTATCACCCTGAGACAGATGGTCAGACAGAGGTATTGAATAGAATTTTGGAGACGTATTTGCGTTGCTTCGCCTGTGAGCAGCCAAAATAATGGGTTCACTGGTTGCCGTGGGCGGAATATTGGTATAACACTGCCTATCAGACAGCAGCGTAGATGATGCCTTTCGAGATAGTCTACGGGCGAGCTCCGCCCACGATCAGGCGATTTTTACCGGGGGAAAACAGAGTGGCTGCGGTGGCGGATGTCTTGGGCAGTCGGGACGCTGCATTGTTGCGCCTGAGACACAACTTGGAAAGGGCACAACAGGTGATGGTTAAACAGGCTAATAAACATTGTCGGGAGGTGGAGTTTTAGGTAGGCGATAAGGTGTTTCTGAAGGTGCGAAGACACCGTCAATCTTCTATGAATCAGCGTCCGCATCACAAGCTTTCCCCTAAGTTTTACGGGCCCTTTGTGGTTGAGGCTCGAGTAGGAGGGACAGCGTACAAGTTGACATTGCCTGCCTCAAGCCGTGTTCTCGTGTTAGGTAACTACTTCAACGCGAACTACGCTAGGTTGCCAACCGTAGGAGCCATAGTAAACCAATAATGCAACGATTGGATAACTGTGGAGACTTATGGGATCGATGATGCACAAGCCATCTTGAGATTGATGGAAGTACTACCACACAATTGGCGTGCATGGGCTTGAGAGCAAGTTTCCATGTATTTGAAGGCTTACCCTGAACAAAACATGGTATATGCCGATGCCAATGGATTCATGGAGCATACTTGGAATCAAGACGACGAATATGGGATGCCACCCTTAGGGGCGATATGGAGAAGGGCACATGATTTCTTTGACATACGATTAGCATAGCAATCCTAACTTAGCACTAATCTTTGATGAACCTTGTTAATGTATTTAAATTAGAATTTCAAGTTTGGAAGCTCTACCCAAGCTTCAAACCTATACTATCGAACATTTTGGTATGATTGGGAACCTTTTTGTAACCATCTAATTGTGACAAATTAGTATTTGAAGTTAGTGGAATTGCGTAGATTAAATTTGGAGTTGAAATTTGGACTAAGTATGAAAATGGCCAAAGCTGCAGTCGTGCCGCGGGCAAGAGCCGCGTGCGGTGACAGAGAAAAAATTTCATGGCTAAATGCCGCGGTCGGGCACCGCGGGTGGCGACAGAGAGCTAAAAACAAGGCTAAATGCCGCGGGCGGCAACAGAGAGTCAAAAACAAGGCTAAATGCCGCGGGCTGGGCCGCAGGTTCACTAGCAGGCCGTGGTTCGGCCAGAATGAAGCGGGGCGAGCCTAATTGTTTGAAATATGAATTAACGGACTTAATACTCGACACCCAAGGTCTTGAACAAGCGATAAGTGATGTAGTTATCGAATCATGGCGAATTAAAGTGAAATATTTTCAAGATGGGGTGATCTATATATATTTAATTCTTCCCAATATAAATGCAAACGAGTACGAGAGGCTATAAATATACAAGTATGCGGCATGGGATCAAGAGCACGAAGTAATCCACCCTTGAGAAGGGAAGGGTAACATCTTTTGATGAAGGATTAACTTAGCAATCCTAACCTAGTGCTAACCATCCTTTCGTCGAGCAAAATTGTTGTAACCATGGATTGCTATTCATGTTTAAGTCTCGTGCTTAAGTAACAATTAAATGTTTTAGCACCCAAAACTCCTTATGCATTTTCCTAACAGTGGTAATTAAGCTTTGAAGTCAATGGAAATGCATGTTTCAGATTCAGAGTTGAAAATTTGGCTAAGTATAGACATAGCTAAAAATGTTTGCGCTCTATGTTGGTCGATGCAAAAAAAAAGTTAACGACCGACGTGCGCGTGTCAATTGACACAAGAAGATGTCGACCGACACAAAATCAACATTCGGGGTGAATGATGAGCTCTCTATTTTGAATGATACGACAAAGATGTAGACCAATGCGAGTTTTGTCGATTGATGTATGAGGCATCGATCGATGCGTAATGAAAACACAAGCTCAAATTATGACATGACAATTTTGATCGACGCACAATATAAATTGACTGACGCGTGGATATCAAACAACAAAAATGGCATCGCTCGACGCCACTTATTTCGATCTACGCAAAATTCATTTTCAAGGTGATATTTATTTACAGCTAATAATGGCCACCTCGATAAACACATAGTAAAACTTTTGAACGAGTCAGCATGACCCTTATTTAGACCAACACAAGAAATCCCAATCAATGCATGTACTCCAATCGATGAATGAGGACATCGTTTGACATAATCAATTCGATTGATGTCCAACATTCGAACGACATATAATGAAGACTCGAGGAAGGAAGTCATAAAGTGCCTAGATCGACCGACATAATCCACTCCGGTCGACACAAAAGTATTCTAACCAAGGTACGGCGTAGCAATTGACATGACATGCCGATGTAAGGATTAAAATTTGTGAACCCTCTACTTACTCGATGCGTTATACCTCATTTGACACAACTAGATCGATCAGTGCATAGTACGTTAATCGGCAAAGAAAATCAAGCAATGTCGAAATGTTATAACTTCGGCTTCAACCAATGAGCGCGAGTTGAATGATGTGTATATCATGACAAGGTTAGTAAATTTGTAACCTTAGAACCACACGAGACGACGTAACAAATCCTAGTTGATTATTTTGGAAGCTCTCCGACTCGTGCAACCTTCTCGTACAAAATACGTTCGACATACTACAATAACGACATACGAGATGTGAACAAGTATAATCTGCCTACGATGAATATTAGGCGCTATGAATAAGATATTGTATAAAAGCAGATACAAGTATTATAAATACTAGAAGGTGATGTGCACGTTCATGCTGTGATTGATTGTGTGACCGAGAGTCATATTGTACAAACTTATATGATGAAATATCATTGGTAAATTCCGTGGGAATTTGTACTACTAAAAGCATATTGCAATGTAAACTCGAATTGATTTGATATATGAAATTATTGGGGAATGAGTACAGGTGCACCGTGATAAATCGAGCTATTATATATTAATGAGAAGTAATCATTAGATAGTGTTCAAATAGAACGAGGAAATATTATAAAATTTAATGCGAGGAAAAGTAACCTGAATTATTTAGCTCGATTAGAACGCATATGTATGGGCCGTATTAAAGCGAATCTCAAATAAGCAAATTGACGTCGATGCCGAGAACCGAAGGAGTTTTGATCGCACGAATATAAGAAACACGACCGCTCTAACCTGTCTAGGTGAACGAAGTATACAAGATCAAATAAGAAATAAGGTGTCCACTATTAAAGCAACGTCGCGTATGAATACGAGTCCCCGAACAATCGTCAATCAGCAGCCATGATGCGAACAACGAAAGAAGGATCAAGCGAAAATCAATACCGTGACTTTAGGCTGGACCATCGATCACAGTAAAGATCATGGTAAGGAGAAATCATGTGGGAAAGGAATGCACGACTAGGGCCACTACCTGCTATCACTGCGGAAAGATATCGTTGATAGGATAACCGAGTTAACTATACTCGCAATCTCCAGAATCAACAAAGGAATCAGACTGGGAATAGATAAAAAAAGGCCACCCAAGGAGAGACGTATCGCAGAATTAGACTAAGAACCCTACACCTCGACCAAACCGTCAAGGAAGATCATTTTGCTTAATGCAAGGAACCGAGAAAGAGAACACGGAAAACCTCACATTTATTTATACGATCGCGAACATACCTGTCTTCATACTATTCGGTACGAGAACCTCACACTCATTCATCTCTTAAGCACGCGAAGAGCTGTTAAAATTGGAAGTCAAAACTAAAGAGAATACACAACATATTGCAACCCCCACCGGAGAACCCTCCCCGATAGCACGTTGTTGCACGCATTTAGAAACTTAACTAGGAATGAACATCATCGACATCGACAATTTGAATGTCAAAAAGCTAGCCAATACCGACATCATTCCCGAAATAAACTAGTTGGCCGAACAACGAGCCACGATAGATTGCAAGGAGATGAGGACCTCGTTCAAC
The DNA here is from genome assembly GCA_026898455.1 of Plectranthus barbatus. Lineage (NCBI taxonomy): Eukaryota > Viridiplantae > Streptophyta > Magnoliopsida > Lamiales > Lamiaceae > Plectranthus > Plectranthus barbatus. The sequence goes on along the minus strand of JAPKLW010002290.1, from coordinate 7,109 downwards.
AAACCCAGTGGAAGAACCACCAAATTCAACGGCCTTAGTGGAAGAAAACGAGTACCTATAGTATCAACATTTCGCGCGATCGGAGGAATGAGGAAGCAAGGGAGCTACGCCTATCTAGTTTGGTTAGAAAGCGACGAACGAAAAGATGAGGACATTCAGAACGTACCGACAGTGCAAGGATTTGAAGACATGTTTCCAGAAGAGCTACACGGAATGCCACGCAACCAATAATTAGAATCTAAGATAGAATTCGAACTAGGAAGCCACAACCGCATCGAAAACACCCTATAGGCTAGCAACGATAAAACTGCGAGAACTGAAAGTTCAACCATGAGGACTGAAAGTTCAAACCGCAAGGACTCCTATATCTCGGTTTCATAAGACCTACCATCTCACCCGGAGGAGCGTCAGTACTGTTCGCAAAGAAGAAAGACGGACCGTTATGCATGAGCACCGACTATCGAGAATTCAACAAGTCGACCACGAAGAATAAATACCCTTTTATTAGAATAGACAATTTACTCGACCAACCAAAAGAAACCGACGTCTTTTTGAAAGAAAAAAATCAATCTGAAATCGAGCTACCATCAATTGAAGATGCAAGGAGAGGACATTCCCAAAACAACCTTTCCCACGAAATACGGACACTACGAGCTCAACGTGATGCCATCAAGATTGATGGACGCGCCCACAGTGTTTATGGACCTTGTAAACCAAGCCTTTTCCCCCATATCTAGATTGACTTGTCGTAGTATTCATAGACAACATCTTGGAGATCAAAAACGCCGAGAGCATCTCAAGATTTTCCTAGAGGCATTGAAGAACAGAGATGTCAGATAATACCTTATACTTCAAAGGCAGAATTTGTGTTCCCGATAAAGAGGAATTAGGAAAGAAAATCCTAAGAGAAGCACATTATACCCCATATATTGCATATCCAGGAGGAAACAAGAGGTATTAAGACTTAAAACAATCCTTCTTGTAGGATTGAATGAAGAGATGTAGCCAAAAATGTTAAGAGTTGTAGTGCGAGATCAAGGAGTAAAGTAGGAGCAAGTATTACCAATGATCGAATCTGCCTATAACAAAAGCTACCAATCGACCATCAAAATGGCACCATTAGAAGCGCCATACAGGAAGAAGTGCATGCCAACTCTTTATTGGAACGACATAGGCGAGCAAAAAAAAACAAAAACTTTAGGACCGAAAGCCGACGATAGAATAATTCAAGCGGTCCGACAAATCAAAACAAAAACCAAAGAAGCCCTGGATCGATAGAAATCGTATGCCGACACTCGGCAGAGTGAATCGAAGTTCGAAGTAGGCGACAAAGTATTCTCGAAAGTATCACCCTTGATAGGAGCAACACGCTTCGGAATGCATGGGAAATTGAAGCCGCTATTTATTGAACCATTCAAAATATTAGAGAAAGATTAGTCTCGTTACTTACCGGCTAGCTTTACCGCCTAGAATGAACAACATTCACAATATCTTCCATGTGTCGCAATTTCAAAGGTATGTCCACGACCCGAGACACGTGATTCACTATCGCGAAATGAAAGCGCAACCGAATCTGCAGTATCAAGCGAAAAAGGAAGCGATCATCGACCGAAAAATTCAAGAGCTTCGCATGAAGAAGATCCCGATGGTTAAAGTGCTCTGGAAACACCACGACCGGGAGAAGCAACATGAGAACTAGAAGAATATGTGAAGAACAAACAAACAAAGCTATTCGAGTGACGATTGCAATTTTCGGGACGAAAATTTTTGTAAGAGGGGTAGGATGTAACACCCCGCATTTTCCGTGTCATATTATCTACGCTAAATAATTATTTTAATATGGGTAACAAAGAATTAAAGTGCGATTAATATTTATCGATCTAATTATTAAAACTATGTTTAGCCACCTTATTATTATAACATGGGCTAGATAAATTATTTTAGCCCAAATATTAAATCATGAGAAATAATGGGCTAAAGAATTTATTTATATAATTATCCTCTCATATGTGTTGACCCAATTAGAATAAATAAATAGAGCCCAACTAGAAATGCAAGTGAGTAGCCCAATAGATGAAAATAAATTGAGACCCATTTTACCATAGACTATTTAAATAATTTCATGAGGATTATTCAAGGTCCGAATTCATAATTTAAATCGATGTAGCATAATTAATCGGTAATAATTCCGAGGTGAGTTCCGGAATTTATTTCCTTAATTTCCCTATTTCAGCTACCTCTAGAAATAATAAGAGGAATATTTCATATTAATTTACTTTTGATAATATTTGTGAATATATTCGAGACTTATTTTCAAAGCAAATTTCTGGGAATTATTTCATATTCCTCCCTAGAGATTTTCGGCCCTATTTAAATAAGATAGGGGAATTATATAGATTCCAACCTTGTATTATAAGATGGAAAAATTGAGCTACTAGTTAATTTAATTAAATATTGTGAGTGGAAGGGGTAATTACCTTAGTGGGTCTCCTAGAAGAGTTTCGATGCTTGACACTCCAAATTATTGAAGGACAAAAGGGGGAAGGAAAGAAATTGGACATAATAATTTCCACATGGGAAATTATGTAAGTAAATACATTTGAACACTCAACTTCTCTCCCTCTCCCTCTGTGATCGGCCCTCACCCCTCCCATCCCCAATCATACTTCATCTTCTACATCTCTCTCTTTGGAACCCTCCAACCTCCATTGAAGAACCTCTAAAGTGCAGCCACCATTCAACCCACATAACACACCCTAAACTCACTTAAATCACCTCCATTTTTACAAAAAACCTTACCCTCTCACCTTCCTCTTTCTTTTGAACCCAACCACACCCCTAAATTCCAAGATTTGAAATTCGACCAAGGCTGGAAAATGAAGATCCAAGGAGCTAAATGATAGATCTAGAGATGTGCAAGGGGTAGAAAGCAAGAAGAGAGCAAAGCGGAGCTAGGAAGAGCCATTTTTGAAAGCTTGAAAAAGAGAAGCTTAAATCTGGACTTAAACTGTTCAAGTAACCTCTATTTACCCTCTTTAGATCCTCTTAAAGACGTTTAGGAGCTTGCATGTAGGATCAAGAGTCTCCTTGTCAAATTTTAGAGCAAATGATGAACTAGGGTTGAAGATAAGCATGTTTAATGACCAATCTTGAATATGTTGATGCTTATTGTTGATATATTGCTTGAATACATGATATACCTTGAGATCTATGATTTATGAACATTATATGAGATGTGTCATGCCTGAAATTGAGCATACTTGTTGATGGAAGTACAATTGCCACGAATTTATACATGTTAAAGTGAAATGAGCATGTTGAGATGAAGTCTGTAAAATGAACTCTCTGTTTTGCTGTGGAAGTCGAGCCCAATGAAACCTTACCGGGTAGATAGCGTGTGGCCACTCCTATCTTACCCCGTTTAATTTATGTGGATCATGATGAATATGAAATGTGATGATGAATATGATATGTTGATGAGTTGATGGAAAACGATTATGTGGTGCCTAATTCGAGTGGAAGCTTTCATGCGAGGAAAAATGTTTTGTGCATATACATGATGATTTCAACAAAAACTTGTATTATGCATGAGTGTGCGGTGTTATCATGATATATGTATGTAATCGGTTTTAGGGACACAGTGAACACTGGGTACGCGGAGTACTCAGCCCCTGTGTGTGTTTTCCCCACATGCATGTACAAGGTGATGGCGGTGGAGGCGGCATTGTGGTTGGAAAGCTAACAAGGTGGTTCTATTGTGAACCACATTTTAATGTAATCCTTTGGACCATTCCTTGAAAACATCTATTATTGTCTTTGTCATTTGACATGTTAACTTGCATTACTTGGAGTAAAATGTCTTGTAAGTCTATCCAATTTTATTCATGAACCCTCCTTAGAGTTGAATGGTTGTAACCTTGAATTATATCCTTTTTGTGATTACCCATTTGTTCAATTGTTCCTAATGGCATAATCTATTTAAGTCCTTGGCATGATTTAATTCTAGTGCATATGGCATGTTCTTTGAAATTTAATTGATTAAATTTGTCATTTGGTATCGAGGCTCAAGGGGCTATGTCATCATACATAGTACCCATTTGTTGTTCGTGTTTATTAATCGTTCCAAGTCGCACTTGGCGTAAGAGCCTCGTGGTGGTCATTATTTGAACTCCATTGTTATTCATTGTTTCCCCACGCTTTAATTGTAAACACTTCATAATGTTTCCGCTACACTTGGTCTTTTGTTTATCATTGGATTTAAATTTATTCTTTCGAAATAAATCTATGTTCTTTTTATAAACTTCAAATTGCTTCCGCTATTATTTAAATGATCTTCGAAAATTGTCTTTTAACTACTAAAGCCCTTAGCGTGCATTGTTCGCACGTGGGACTGTCGCATAGTCCCGGCTTGGGGCGCAACATAATTTTACACTACATTTAGCCTTGAAAAATTTGCTTTCAATATTATTTTGAAATTCTCTCTCTCTTTCAATTTTCTAAAATTTTGATTTATCTTTTAATCATCATTACACTATAATGCAAATAAATAATATAACAAAATCAAAACTTAGAAAATGGTAAATATATATATATATATAGAGGTTAGATCATATGAGAATAGATGTTAATGTAAGAAATGAGAATAAATCTCAGCCTTTGATTTCACAAGATCTGCGGTCATGCTTTAATAATTTCCGTCTTCATTTTATCCTCCGCGAACTTCATTATTACATATTTAAGGGTATCATTGTCATTTATCCTGATGGTATCTCCCTCAAATAATTTCCATTTTCATTTTATCCTCCGCGAACTTCATTATTACATATTTGGATCTCTAATTCCTTTTCATTTCGATTTTTCATAATATTTCGATTGCCTTGTTGAGTCATCCAATACTCTAAAATTAAATTAAATTTTATTATTATTTAATTGAATTTTCTAATTTAATGAAGTTTTAAATAAATAAAATAAATTTAACATATTTTTAAAAAAAATTGATTTTATTTTTATTTTATTCAATTTTTCCCATTTGATGAAATATAGAGAAGATAAAATGAAGAGAACTTTTTCTAAAAATTTGATTTTTTTTCTTTTAATGATGTATATAGGAGATAAAATGACGAGAACTGAAATAATTTTTCCGAAAAATTAATTTTATTTTTATTTAATTTAATTTTTTCCATTTAATGAAGTGTAGAGGAGATAAAATAAAGAGAACTGTTTCTAAAATTTTGATTTTTTTCATTTAATGATGTATATAGGAGATAAAATGAAGAGAATTCAAATCATTTTTTTCGAAAAAATGATTTTATTTTTATTTAATTTATTTTATAATGAACAATAATTGAGATAAAATGAAGAATGATTAAGATATAATGAAGAACTGCTAAGATAAAATGCATGTCGCGTATAACATCAAAATTCACATCGAATTTATTTTATAATGAATCACAATTGAGATACAATGAAGAATAACTAAGATATAATGAAGAAACTGCTATGATAAAATGCATGTCACGTGTAACATCAAAATTCGAATCAAATTTATTTTATAATGATTCGAAATTGAGATAAAATGAAGTATAACTAAGATGAAATGAAGTATATAATACATAAAATGAACAAAACACAACTTTTGCGCCCTGTACGTTCGTAATGACTATGTTGTCCTTCAATGAAGTAAAATGAGGATATTATGCCGCATTTTTTGTTAAAGCTCTTATATAATCTGGATCGTTGATGTTGTCAAATCTATGGACGAGATTTATTCTCATTTCTCATGATAAGGGTTATTCTCACCAGATCAGCCCCCGATATATATATATATATATATATATATATATATATATATATATAGAGTAGTGATCATATGAGAATAGTTTTTAGTATGAGAAATAAGAATAAATCTTAGCCTTTGATTTTGTGATTTCAACGCTTATGATCTATTTTACTCCGTGTGCAGTTTTCCTCGATTATCCTGCAGTTTTGCAAAATTAAGGTTATTTTTGTAATTTTAGCTTTTTTTTTAAAATCTGAAATAGTATCTCATTAGATTTTTTATTCCTTTCTTCGCGCGATTTGATTTCTTCTTCCTTCTTTGTTCGAATTGATTTATATTTCTTTTGTCGATCAAATTTTTTTCTTTGTTTCTGGATTTCGCATTCGTATTCGGTCTCGACGTTGTTAATTATGCATGAATATAGTTTAAAAAAAATTATTTTATTCAGATCGACATTCATTTTTTCTATTATATTGTGCATCTTTAGTGTTAACTTTGTGCATTTTTGTATCTTGCATGTTCATTTATTCCTTCTTTGTTCGAATTGATTTATATTTCTTTTGTCGATCAGATTTTTTTTCTTTGTTTCTGGATTTCGCATTCGTGTTCGGTCCCGACGTTAATTATACATGAATATAGTTTTAAAAAATTTGTTTTATTCAGATCGACGTTCATTTTTTCTATTATATTGTGCATCTTTAGTGTTAACTTTGTGCATTTTTGTATCTTACATAATCATTTATTCCAAAGTGTGTTAATAAGATGAAGCATTTTAAGGACATAGTTTTAAGAACTGTTGATGTTGGTATTGAGTTTTATAGAGACTACGCTCGTGTTGTTGCTTTGAAGAAGATGTTTAATTTTTTTTAATTCGTATTTATGTAAAAATGAAGTAAATCGGGCTAAAAATGAAGTAAATTGGGCTAAAAATGAAGTAAATCGGGCTTAAAATGCAGGTTGCTGTTTGTGTTTGAGTATTTTTACAGTTTTAGCCTTTAAAGACTAAAACTGCACGATATTGGGGCAAAAATGCCGCGTTTTTCAATATGCTGAGAATGAATCCTGTTCGTCGATTTGATGAGATGGACGCGCGAGATTTATTCTTATTTCTGATAGTAACTCCTATTCTCACCTGATCACTACCCTATATATATATATTGATAATTAACATAAAATATGAGTTTATCAAACCAAACCAAGAAAAAAAAAATTGTTGAAGGATCAAATGAATTTATATATTATGATTATAGATACAGAAATTGAAACCAGCAGATGGGAGCTGTAGATCTCCTGCATATTAATGGAACAGAACATAAGCAGAGCAAGTTTT
>JAPKLW010002289.1:32498-98681 GCA_026898455.1 Plectranthus barbatus | reverse complement strand
ATGATGAATCTTCAAACCCAGCTTCGAATCCTTCCTTCCACCTTCAAATTCCCCGTCTTGAGAAGTGAAAATTGCCTCTCACTCGTGCCTTAGTCTCTCTAGGGTTTTCAAAAGTCGAACCCTTACTTTGTAATATCCCTTGGCCTTTTATAGTCGAGTAGCCAGCAGCTTCAGGCCTTTTGATCCCGAACGGGATCCTCCTTTGCAAAATTCCATCCCGAGCGGAATGAAAGAAACTAATCGCTCAAAAATCCCGATTGGTCCCGAACGGGACGTGGCCATCCCGAGCGAGACCGGCTACGGCTTCTCATTTTTTCTCTCATCAAAACACGCCAAAATTTCGAGTTCCGAACGTCATCAAGCATCCCAAGCATGGGTCCCAAACGGGACCAACCTGTCCCGAGCGGGATGGGCTTCAAATTTCTGCCTTTTTGCCCCTTTTTCAGTCCCGAACGGAATGTGAGTGTCCCTAACGGGATTTACTTCGGCCTTGGCCTCAATTTAGCTCCAAAACTCGAGTTTTTAACACTTTTCGTGACCTGCACACTCAAAACAACTCTAGAACACCAAGTGAAGGAAAATCAATGAAAAGAATAGATAAGTGTGTGATTTGTGCACCTAATCCTCATCAAACCATTCAATTCATGTTCCAAAAACAGTGCAAATTACGCACATATCACCCACCGGACGCTGCCTGCCGCTGCTTTGCACCCCCGGAGCCTCGTCGTGCTACACCACCACCATCACCGACCGACAAGCGAGGAGCAGCCACCGGCGCCAGCGCAGAAATGCCGTACGACATGCCCGCTTGCAAAACCTAGGGTTTCGCAGCGCCTGCACACGCCGCCGCGCGCTCCTGGCAGCCGATCGCACCAGCCGTGCACTCCCCAGTCCTCGCAGCCACCTACCGTGCCCGCCCCAAGCCTCCACGGCCGCGCCTGAGTGCGGGTTGCTTCCTGCTGCGCACGGCCGTACAGAACTTAGGGTTCCGCCGCGCGCCGTGGCGCTGGCTGCGGCCTGCCTCGGTCATCCGCTGCGTGCGCCACCAGTGTGCCCTCACGGCTTCACAACCGTTGTGAACATCCCTCGTGTCAGTGCCGTCGTGCCCTGCCGCGATGCGTCGCGCAATCCTTCGTTCTTCGTGTTCTTCGTTTGATATTACAGATTTGAATTGAAAATTACAAGGAATAACATCCTAATACAATTGGAAAATTAAATCTAACCATGAATTTATCTCGGGGGTGAAAATGAATCTTTATAAAAGGGCGGATTAACCTGAGAACCATGAGGAACAAAAACACAAAAACATACAATCCAAAACCCATTCATGCATTCATTCAAATAAAATTATCATGCATATCATAGGCTATATTATATTTCCTGACAGAGCCAATTAATGAACCTGGCTTTGATACCAATTGAAGGGATTCGTAAACTGAATCACTAAATTCGTTAGCCGAGATTGTTAATTAGAATATCAAAATAAATTGTTATGCCTATGATTATTCCTAGCATGCTCCCTCTTTTCCGCGCACAAAGATTTATTCCTAACAGATGAATGGAATTAAATCTATGAAAATTAAATAATAATTTTTGAAAAACAAGAGGGAGAGAAGAAAGAAGACGATCCTCCTGGTTTGATCTTCTGATCTGTATCCCAACTCCAATCCGAATATCTCGTGAAGATTCCCTTCGAATTCCTTGCCCGATTGAGAAGCATAATTTCCTCCTCATTTCTCAAATCTAGTCGATCACAAACAGCTCCCAAATTCTGGTTTGCTGTGTTGTAACTTATGATGTTGTGGTGTGCTGTGATCTTAGAAAATGAGGCCCACTTATAGGAAAATTCTGGACTTCTATTGGGCTAGAGTTTTCATCAGCCTGACCAGGGACCAGAATGCAAATAGTAGGGCCTATCAATTAATTAATTCTCATATTCAATCCAGAATATAATCAATTAATTAATATTGATTCATTCCACTAGAGAATCAATATTGTCCTACCTATTTGCTACCACATTTTGAGGTATGGGTTTCATGGGATCGGTTTATCCCCACATTTAAGGTTACAGACATTCGTTAATTAATTTAAGCTCTGACAAGCTATTTAATTAATAAACATCTTATATTCCTGAGTCAATCCACTCAAACCTTTTCACTTATGCTTGAACTTAATCAGCCTGCAGGACTTTAGCATAACGAACATTTTGAGCTGCTCAATGAATGTCACCATCCTATACGGGATGTGATTACCTAGTTCCAGTACCAGACAGTCATACACAGAATGCTATCACCCAAGATACAGATATACAGGCTCAACTAGAGCCTTTCACTTCAACTCAAAGTGATACACAATCTGCATATACTTCTGTACCTTCATTTAGGTTTAGGATCTCATCAAGCCATAGAGACCTAGATTCTTTTAATGTCAGATAGAAGAATCGATCTCAACTTAGGTTCTTATCAATGCGTGCCCCACACCAGCCTACTAAGTCATCCAAGATAAGATGTTTATTACCGTGTATGTTGCAGCTTACACCAACAGTTTATCCTGGAACTATCTCAGTTGTGATAACTATTTATATCTCGCTAGGTCAAACGATCCATACGATCTTCCGTGATCTACTACACACCGTATGATTTCCCTATCGACGAGATAAGAGGATAAGAGCGTTTGCGACACATGTTTGTTAATTCAGACAAGAGATGAACATACAACATTTATGATTCCCAGCATATTAACCAATCGACCTTGTACATAAGATACCAATCATTATGTTTTCAGTATATAAATCCATCAGTAGGTTATGTAATGAATGAATAAAAATAAGTATTTTATTCGATAATTAGATCATATTCAGGTCACATATGATGATAATCTTAGAACCCTTCATGTTGCTTTGAACTTCTCCCCCCAATAAATCATAGAGAGCTGAATTAAATTGTCTTTGTTTAATGTTTGAGGAATGGAGACTTATTTATTAGAGATCTCCAATAGAACTGTAAACAAATACCCAAACGCCAATGTAGTGTAAATCTGACTCTGCTGTGGGCAAAACTGAAATGCAATATGCCTTTTCAACACTCTCTCTCCTCTTGCAGACGCAAATATGCAGTGTTACCATAGCAATACTGCATACCCCATTTTAATTGCAAATCAGCCCTTTTCCTATCTTTATTTTATATATCTAACCTTTTATATTTTATCTAACATTTTTGTGTTTCTTTATTAATCTTTTTAGTAATAAATATATAATGCTTATAATTCTATTATATTATTATTAATGATGTTTTTTTAGTTTCTTTATTATTTGAATAATTTTTAATAAATTATAATTTTATTATTTAAATAATTATTCAATTAATAATATTTCATATTTTTAATAATTGATTATCTTGTAATAATTTATTTTAATTGATAAAAATATTGGTTGCATTAGAAAATTTTGAAAAGTTGTGAAAAAATGAATATGCTAATAACATTCATTTGAATTTGAGTTTATTATTTTCGTTTGGAGAATAATTGAATTTGATGCATTTTTTGTTAAGGAAAAATTGGGGAGCCTTTGCGGTTGAGGGTTGCTGGAGGAGTGATTGGGGTTGGCCGGTCCAGTAGGGTGAGGATAAATAAGTTTCAAATGATAATAATAATATATAAAAATAGTTATATTTTATTAAGTATATAAATACATAGTTTTGTTTGAAATTACACGATTTTACATTATCAAGTGAATATTTGAAAATATGAATGTATGTGAACGACACTGAAGAGAGCTTTGGCCCAATTCCAATCAAAGATTCCATAACAACCATATACCACTTGCAGTTTTGGATTAGTATGTATAATCAATGTTAAAACATAATTATTTTTATTGAAAATAATTAATAACAATATGTCTTAAATTCTATGAATATTGCAATGCCACCAAAAGAAACCCCTACTAAATTGAAATATTTAAAGAAATTTTATCAATGAGAAATCTTAAGAAATTTGAAAAGAATTAATAGCACTTTATCTAGATTATAAATATAGTTTTAATTATAATTAATGAATTTATTTAATCAATTATATAATATATAATTATTTAAATAGGTTGGCTTGTTAGGCTTCGTAGGCCTATTTTGGAGCCCAGGGCTAAGTCTGCTTAACTAAAGTGACTTTATAAATTACCCAAGTCTGGCCTATTCAAAAAACAAGCTCGGCCTGGCCTGTCCTGTGGTAGGCTAGGCCGAAAGCCCTTGTCGGGCGGCCCGCCCTATTTCCACCCCTATGGGGCGCTTGAGTTATTTCTTAGGATTGTAGGTATCTTATACTAATAATGGTATTTTCCTTTCTCATGCAAAGTATGCCCGCGACATTCTCTCTCGCTTGGACTTACTTGATGCCAAACCTGTTGCAACCCTTTTACCGGCTGGTCACAATCTTACTGCCTTTGGAGCGCCTCTTAATGATGTTACTCCATATCAATCTATTGTTGGTGCACAATAGTATTTCACCATTACTCGACTTGATTTCTTTTTCGCAGTCAATGTTTCCAATCCATTCCTTCAAGCTCCAACCTCGGACCATATGCAAGTTGTGAAGAGAATTATGTGTTACATTATAGGATCTCTTTCCTTCGGTTTATCCTTCTCTCACAGCAAGTCTTTCAACTTAGTCGCTTACCCCAACGTTGATTGGGCCACATGTCCTAACACCAGGCTCCCCACTTGCAGGTATGTCATATTTCTTGCTAGAAATTTAGTATCCTGGAGTGCGAAAAAGCGACCCATTATAGCTAGCTCGAGTTGTCAATCTGAAATTTCGTTGTTGATGTTTAAATTTTATTTTTTTAATTATTTAACGATGAAACTCCACCTTATTATTCAAACATAGGAATAAGAGATTTGATTCCGGAAAGGAATCCTAAATCTAAATTAGTATATTATCTAAACTTAAATTAGTAAAGAAGAATAAAATAATGTTTTATTAATTTATTAATAGATATCTGTATCCGATCTCAGTCCAATTCTTATCTGATAAGCTTCTATCTATATTTATTATTATCGTGCGAATTTGTAACGGATTATCATGTTGGATCAAGAATTATCACCCATATATGGGAAAAATAAATTACTAGCATTATGAGATCATGATAAGGTAGTACAGGTTCCAATGAGATAGCTATGACGAAACTTGAACTTAAAATCAAGGTGCTACTATTTCAGAAATAACCCTACATTTGTAATTTACTCCTATATCTTGTTTGAGTTTCATTAAGACACAACTCTAGTGTTACGCTTTTCTGTATGACAACGTATATAATATAACAATAAAAACACACACTACAAACATTATTAATAATTTAATATCATTCATCGAGTCTTCCTAGATAGTAATTTTAAAACAATACATAGGTAAATATCACGTCACATTATCCAAATAAAGTTTGTAAGAGAGAGATTGCAAAGTTCAAAATCTTAACAAATTGTATATATTAATTAATAGGGTTTGTAATGTGGGTGGTGGTATAACCACCTCCACTTTGATGCACCATTGCATCTATCTCGTCTCCATCCTACATGCCAAGCTATACAAATCCCAAAATAATGAAATTGTTATCATCCAAATTTGGCAATTTAATTTAGGGAAAACAAGGAAATATATCCCAAAGTTTCATCAATTGGGGAATTTTATCCCAACTTTTTTCAAATAGGGCCCAAAGTTTACTTTTGCTAGGGAATTTTATCCTCAAATTCCAACTCAACTTTTAAATGACACATGACATTGATGTAGCGCTGACTCATAGATATGTCATTGCCATGTGGCATTGACGTGTCATTTTAATTTTTTAAATATACTTTAATGTGAAAATTAATATATTTTATATTTAAAAATATTTTAAGTTCGATTATTATTTTAAAAATATATATTTGGCATTTAAAATTAAAGTATTATTAAAAATAAAATATTAATTATATAATTAAAATTTATTATCAGAAAATCAAAATCATGTGTACATCATATAATTCAACTAATATTATTTTTTATAATATTTTAATTTAAAATATCAAATATACATTTTTAAAGAAAAAGAAATAATAGTTAAAATATAAGAATATTATTTAATAAACATAAAATATTATTAAAAAAAATTAATTATCAATTTAAAAAATAAATATATTATTAAAAATTTACGAATGCCACGTCAATGCCACATGGCAGTGATGTGACTATGATTTAGCGTCACGTCAATGCCACGTGGCATTTAAAAGTTAAGTTGGCATTTAAGGATAAAATTCCCTAACAAAAGTAAATTTTGGGATATAATTTCCTAATTATAAAAAGTTGGGATAAAATTCCCTAATTGGTGAAACTTTGGGATATATTTCCTTGTTTTCCCTTTAATTTACAGAAACTATATAAGATCTTGAGCTTTTACAATTCGGAGATATAATATATAGCGGTAAAGTGTGGCTATATATTCTATCATCAAGAATTTACTTCTTGATTTTTTTAATATTTCCCATGCACAATTATGCACAATTTTGACAATAATTATGATTGTAGAGATAGTACATGTATATAATTTACTCTAATATACTTAATTTGTATATTATAAAAATCTAATGTTTGCTTATATGTAAACTAAATCAAGTGTTTTACATTATGATAAATTATATTCTTAAATATTTTTCTTAAAGATGCCATATATATATATATATATATATATATATATATATATATAAATATATATATATATGACCATTAAAATACTAAAAAATATGGATATTGCACGACACATGTGTAACTAGTGGCGTATCTACATGTACTAATGAGGGTATAATTGTACTCCAAAAAATATTTACTATATATGTATGAATATTTATATATTTTTACATAAAGTATCTTCATTTTAATTTTATTAATATATTGTACCCCAATTTTAAAATTATGAATACAACGCTAGTCAACATCAACAATTTAGAAAGAAGAAAAAATAAAAGATAGAGAGAGAGATGTGACCTCAAGAAGAGGGATTGAATACGAACGCCATTGTAAATAAAGACCACGTCATGATATTTAAGATTTTTGGCCCTGCAATATGTGAGAAGCAAACGTTGTATTTTCTTCTCCCTTTGAACTCGGTAATACGACGACTCTCCATCCTGCCAACAATGTTTAAATAAATTATTTTTGTCAATTTTTAAAAATTAAATGAACATTGTATATAAATGAGAGTATCATGATTTTATAATGTAATTATTAACAATTTCTATCTGTAAGAAAATAGGCAGCAAAAATATTTGAGTTAGAGAGACCCTAACTATGTATGTTACATTTTTATATAAATTTTTTATTTGAAGATTTAATATTTTTTTTTCCATGTGTAAAGAATCTCCTTGTTTTTTACCAGCCATTATTTTTTAAAAGTCGAAGTAGTTAGAAAAAATACAGAAAAGAAGAGATTATATTTAAATAAAAAAAGATTGTGCATTTGATTCACGTTATTAACACTCCAAATTTAAACATTATAATATATAAAGTAGGTTATTAACAATTTCAGCAACAAAAAGTGATGCAAATTTTACCGTATCCGATTTAAATTTGAATCCTACCGTATGAAAAAAGCTTGCTAGTGATGCTATAATCTCCAACCGAAAAAGTAAAACTCAAAATTCAAATAAAATGTACTAAATGTCACATCAAACACAATTCATCTCTAAGCAGAAAATACTAAATTTAAACTCAAAAAAATATTCTCATCATATTTCTTTTCAAACAACTTTTCATACGATCTAATTTTCAATTCATTTCCTTTATTAATTTTAAATAAAATAAGTTATTATGAGATAATCAATTATTATAAAAATAAGATATTAGTAAAAATATAATAAGTTTAAAAGCTAATAAAAATAAAAAGAATTAGTAAAAATCAAATTTGTAGAATTAGTTGAGTTTGAGAACTTATGTGCAAATTTACATCGGTGAGGAACGTGTTTTGCGTTTGGTTCTTCGGCACCGCTTGGAGGTTTTTTTTTTAACAAGTTTAAATTAATCTTAAACACACACTCACTCACACACTCGATGTCCTTCTGGAAACTCGAACATATGACCTATCAACCACAGACAAGGTACTTTCCACTACCCGAGCGAATGGACAAACCCTTAATCCCAAAAATTATGCAATGTGTTTTTAGCATCGGATAGAGAAGATCTTAGCGGCTAGCCAAACCCTCAGTCCCAAAAATTAATATAAAAACAAGTAAAACAATAATAATAAAGCAAACTAAAAGAAAGGCACACAAACACATACAAAACCTATATTAATATATGGGTGATTGAGAGATAGGGAGAATCAGGCTATGCCTAACATTGGATGGATCAAACAAATCATGAAAAATGATGGTAATATATATACATGATTGAGAGAGAGAGAGATAGAGGAACCTGGGATCTGATGGCAAGTACAATGCGTTCCTCCAAATCATTAATGGTTTTGCTAGTGGCTCTTACTACCATTTCCATCTCCAATTTATGCCCCTCTCTCTCTAATTGTGAATCAAATACACCTCTAATTGGGTTAAATAATTATTGAGTTTTTTTTCTCTATTTGCTTGAAATCGAAATAACTGTAGGAATTAGCTGTACAAAATGGTCTATTAAAAAATTAACAGAAACAGACACACCGGATTTTGCAGTTGCCCGATTTCGACAGGTGTCAACTTAATATTATTACGATTTTAATCTCGGAAGACCGGTAAATATATACTCAACTATTTACAATTAGGGAACTTTATCTCAATTTTTTTACTAGGGGAATCTATCAAAAACTATATTTTCATTTTGAAATTATATTCTCTGTCAATAACGCCATTAAATCCATGATGAATCACACGTTATTGCCACATGGCAATATCATGTAATTTTTTTTTTTTTAGATCTAAAAAAAATGAGACATTTTATTAAATAATGAATAAAAATATCTAAATTAAAACTCCTCTCATCATACCTCCCTCTGACCCTCACCCAAAATTGTCATACCGCAAATCATGGGCACAGTAAACTTCTCCAAATTCATCAAGTTTCAGAGAAAGTAATTATGTCAATTTCGAAGTTAGGCTAGTCACAATGGTGACTTTGTAATTGGGTTGAAAGAAAAGGACAAATAAGAAAAATTATTATAAAAAAAAATATTTAAAATTTTGTGTGACTTGAAGTACCCTGTAGCGCCTCCATGCCATTTTTTTTAAATATATTTTATATATTTAAAATAATTATTAAAAATACCTAAATTCAAGAAAAAAAATCATAAATAGAAGTGTAACATATAATTTATAGTTTATGTAAACATAATTTAAACTTTTATTTTTATTTTGTATTTGTATTGTATTATTATCATTATTTATCAAGTAAATTATAAATACTTAGTACATAATAATTATAAATTAGAATATTGATGAGTTTTGTATACTGAAAGCATTTATTACAATGAGTATACAACGGTTTATTTCTCCTATCTGTTAACAATCGTACATGTATGAACAATGGTATCCTCTTGTCTCACCGATAGGGACGATCATACGGCGTGTTGTAGATCGCAGAAGACAGTATGATCACTTGACCTAGTGAGACATAAACCTGATCACAGCCGAGACAGCGTATGAGGATACATCTGTCCGGATGGCTGCGGCATTGTCCGAATAAGTATTCTGTCTTGGTTACTTGACATGCTGGTACGCAGAGGTGGCGTATTGATGGACCGCAGTGAGATATATTCGTCTGTCTGACATCAGCTAATAAAAGATCTTGTTATATTGATTGAGTCCAAACCCTAACGAAGGTTCAGGGGTTTGCACGGGTTGACTGTTGCTTTGACTTGCCATGGTGGAGAGCCTGAGTAACGTGCTCGTATATCCGCATCTTGGGTAATAGCAGTTCGTGTAGTACCGCCTGAGACTGAACTTAGGTAACCATATCCGAGTAATAGGATGGGGACATTCCCTGAGGAGCTCAATAACATTCATCGTGCCAAAGTCCTGCAGGCTGATTAAGTTCAGGCACGAGTGATAAGGTTTGAGTGGTACTACTCAGGAATAATAAGATATTAATTAATTGTAGTTAGAGCTTGTCAGAGGCTCCGATTAATTAATGAATGTTCGGTAACCTTAAATATGGGGATTCTCAATTAATGCAACCCATTCTCATAACGTGGTAATAAAGGGGTAGGTCAGTATTAATTATGTGGTGAAAAAGAATTAATATTAATTAATTAATTGTGTCCTGGGTTGTGGACATGGGAATTAATTAATTTATAGGCCCACTTTATTATTTGCATTAGGTCTCAGGTCTGGCCCAACAAGTGTGCTGAATTGAGCCCAAAATGGCCCATTAGGGTTTCCAACCCTAGGTCTATAAATAGACAGCTCTCTCTCATAAGTCATAACACAGTTGAAAAACCCTAAACCTAAGAGAGAGAGGGGGCGCCGTTTTTGAGAAGGGAAAGGAGGAGAATTTTCGAATTATGGTCCTGCTCAAGCCACAGATCTATGGAGTCCTCACCAGTAGTAGATCTGAACAGCACCGGGACACAGATTTGAAGACCTGATCTGGAGAACATAACTTCTTCTTTCTCTATTTCTTTATTTTGAATTTGTTTTGAAATTAGATTGCTAATTTCTGTTTCCGCAGACAATTCGAATTGCGTGGTTGAATTGAAGTTTGGAATTCAAATGCAAAAGATCGGTACAGACACTACGGAGTTTCGGTAAATCTCTCGATCCACAATTCTTCGTATTAAATTCATAGGAGCATGCTAGGGTTTTGAGAAATTAATTATGGGCAATATCCATAGATCGATCCGGTTCAGTTTGGTTTTGGTGATTCGGTTCACGTAAAAACCCTACACACCGAGCAGAAGATGGCGCTTCAATTCATGTCTGGACTGAAAACAGACATTCAAGCCTCTCTTGCTTGCTTAACTGGGCTAGATTATACCGACGCACTCCAGCGAGCCTTGAACATCAAAGCAGCACTGAAGAATGGACTGCGAGCTGCTCTCTTAGCTAACACACCTGAACAACCCACTGGATCAGGGACGAAAAGAAAGCAAGATGATGTTGCTAAGACTTCAGCAACTGGACAGAGGAGAAACTGAAAATCTGAGGAACTTTCAGAATCAAGGGAACAATCGTCAAGGAAACTTTGCTGTCAAACGCTGCAACCACTGTGGAAGAGACCACCCGGGAGAATGCGCTGCACTTCGTGCTAACTGCTACAACTGCGGGAAGATGGGACACTATTCGTCACAGTGTCGCCAGGGCAACAATCGCCAAGACTTCCGGAATCAGCGCCAAGGCAATACTCAACTACGAGCACTGCAAGGCCAGCAGAACCCAAGAACAACCGCAACCGTGCTATTCAAGCCAGGCCGATTCTGCAAGTGCCTCAGCAGCCGCAACCGCAATAGCAACCGCCGCAGCAGCAAAATCAACATCAGCCAGCTCAGTAGCTAGCACGTCAGGGAAGAGCCTATGCTCTCGATCAGCCGAAGGAGAAGGAAGATCAGGGAAACCTGACAGGTATGGGTTTAGTAAACCAGTCACCGATCATTGTACTTTTCGACACTGGTGCATCACATTCATTTGTGTTTGAAGACTGTATCCAGAACCTAGGGCTTAGTACCGAGAAAACTAAGAATGATTTGTGTGTAATCACCCCGACCGGTGTATCAACTCTCTCAAACCTTGTCTACCCGACCCTAGAAATCTCTTTTGGAACATGTATTCTAAAAGCCAACGGTTTGAATGTCCTACAAATGAAAGATGTGGACGTAATTCTAGGAATGGACTGGTTGGAAGAAAACCATGCCACCATTCGATGCAAGGATAGGATTGTGTCTTTTGAACAAGCTGGAAGAGAACCAGTGTACTTGCATAGAGTTCGGAAAGGAAAAAGGATTCCCCTGATTTCCGCCATGCAAGCATACTGATTGGCCAGCATAAAAGATAGTCGAGCTTTCCTTGTGTATCTCAATGAGGATGACAAAAAGGACATTACTGTCAGCGATGTTGAAGTTGTAAGGGAATTCAAAGATGTTTTTCCCGATGAGCTACCTGGATTGCCGCCAGATAGGCAATTGGAATTTGTTATTGACCTTGAACCAGGTGCAACTCCTGTTTCAAAAGCTTCGTAAAGAATGGCCCCAGAGGAACTGCAAGAGTTGAAGGTGCAATTGCAAGAATTGCTAGATTTGGGATTCATCCGACCCAGTGCATCGCCTTGGGGAGCGCCTGTTCTTTTTGTGAAAAAGAAAGATGGATCTATGCGTATGTGCATTGATTACCGTGAGTTGAACAAACTCACTTTGAAGAACAAGCATCCACTCCCAAGAATCGACGATCTCTTTGATCAACTTAAGGGAGCAAAGGTCTTTTCGAAGATTGACCTCAGGTCTGGATACCATTAGCTTAAGATCTAATTGACGGATATTCCAAAAACTGCTTTTCGAACAAGATATGGCCACTATGAGTTTGTAGTAATGCCTTTCGGATTGACAAATGCACCAGCAGTATTCATGGATCTTATGAATCGCGTGTTTCATCCATACCTAGATAATTTTGTCCTAGTCTTCATAGACGACATCCTTGTCTACTCGAAGAGTGAAGAGAAACATCGCGAGCATTTGAGAACAGTCTTGAGAACCCTGCGAAAGGAGAGATTGTACGCTAAATTCAGCAAATGTGAATTTTGGTTGAAGGAAGTGATGTTCCTAGGACACATAGTATCCGCTGAAGGAATTAAAGTGGACCCAGCTAAGATACAAGCTGTGAAGGAGTGAGAAGCTCCTAAAACCCCGAACGAAGTTCGAAGTTTTCTTGGACTGGCAGGATATTATCGCAGATTTATTGAGGGATTTTCCAAAATTGACGGACCCATGACGCAACTTTTGAGGAAAGGAATAAAGTATACTTGGACTGAAAAGTGTGAAGCATGTTTCCAACGCTTGAAGGAACTCTTAACCACTGCCCCAGTCTTGGCAGTACCAGAAGCAGATAAAGACTATGAGCTGTATACTGATGCCTCTAAGAATGGTCTAGGTTGTGTATTGATGCAAGAAGGCAAAGTGATTGCATATACATCACATCAATTGAGGACGTATGAATTAAACTACCCAACCCATGACCTAGAACTAGCAGCCATTGTGCATGCACTGAAGATTTGGAGACATCATCTCTATGGAGCTAGATGTGCAATCTTCACTGACCACAAGAGCCTCAAATATTTCTTTGAGCAAAAAGATCTGAATATGAGGCAAAGAAGATGGTTGGAACTAGTGAAGGACTATGACTTGATCATTAATTATCATCCAGGAAAAGCTAATTCAGTAGCTGATGCGTTGAGCAGAAAGTCTCCAGCCAAAGCTTGTGTTGTGATAATGCAAAAGGACGAATTGATCAAGGATTTTGAAAAGTTGAACCTTGAAGTAGTTTCACCACCAGAGACGGTGAGTACGAGAATAGCAGCCTTATTGGCAAGTCCTGATCTAAGGACAAGAATTGTGGAAGCACAAAGAAAGGATGAAGGTTTGGAGAAGATACGACTTCAGATTCGTGAGAAGAAAGTCGCACACTTTCAAGAAGCTTTCGATAATGCCATAATGTACGACGGAAGATTGTGTGTGCCGAAGGTTAATGATTCAAAAGAAGAAATCATGAGAGAAGCACACGAAACCCCGTACACTGCCCACCCTGGAAGTACAAAGATGTATCAAGACTTGAAGTCTAAATTTTGGTGGGAAGGTATGAAGCGAGACATGGCCCTGTTCGTAGAACGATGTTTGGCATGTCAACAAGTAAAAGCATTGCATCAAAGGCCGTATGGAAAGCTACAGCCGCTTGACATTCCTGAGTGGAAGTGGGATGCAATAGCTATGGATTTTGTAACTGGTTTACCTAAGTCTCAAAGAGGAAACACTGCCATTTGGGTAATTGTGGACCGCCTAACCAAGAGCGCACATTTTCTGCCAATTCGGATTATGTATGAATCAGATAAGTTGGCCCAACTTTATGTCAAGGAAATCATACGACTGCATGGAGTTCCAACAACGATCACTTCTGACAGAGACGCGAAGTTCACTTCACGATTATGGACTAGCTTACAGAAAGAGCTCGGAACTCGATTGAACTTCAGCACTACCTTTCACCCTCAAACTAATGGTCAAACTGAGATAACCATTCAAACCCTAGATGATATGCTCAGAACAGTCGTTCTAGACCGAGGGGTGAAATGGGAAGTCATTCTACCATTGATCGAATTTGCATACAACAATAGCTTTCAAGCCACCATTGGAATGGCCCCATATGAAGCACTTTATGGAAGAAAGTGCAGATCTCCCTTGTATTGGGATGAAGTTGGAGAACGAAAGGTTTTAGGACCTGACTCAGTCACTGAGATGATAGAAATCGTTCGACAGATCCGTGCCAGAATCAAAGAAGCTCAAGATCGACAGAAGTCTTACGCTGACAAAAGGCGAACCGAGTTGATTTTTGAAGTTGGTGACAAAGTGTTTTTGAAGATATTGCCCTCTAAGGGAATTATTCGTTTTGGAGCTAGAGGTAAGCTTAGACCTCGATATATTGGTCCTTACGAAATTCTAGAAAGAATTGGAGTTGTAGCATATCGTTTGGCTTTTCCACCGAGTTTCGGAAATGTTCATAATGTCTTTTACGTGTCACAACTGCGGAAGTATATCTACGATCCAAGACACGTTATTCAACAAGATGAAGTTCAGCTCCTGCCCGATTTAACTTATGAAGAAGGACCAGAGGCAATCATGGATTTCAAAACGCAAGAGCTCCGCAACAAGAAGATCAACCTTGTCAAAGTTCTTTGGAAGCACCATGGCACTGAAGAAGCAACGTGGGAACTTGAAGACAAGATGAAGGAGAAGTACCCCGAGCTATTCATATAATTGCGAAATTTCGGGACAAAATTTTTTGTAGTGGGGGAGGATGTAACGCCCCTCGTAAATTTTAAATATATTTATTGAATTTCCAAAATTTATATTTTGTCATCGAATTTAATTCGAAGCTATGCGATCAATTTGATTTGGAAATTTATTATTTTGGGCATTTATTTAATTGCCAATCTTATTTCAAGACGAATAATTAAATATTAAATTAATAATTAACGTCGATAATTTATTTGATGACCCGACATTTTCATATTGGAATAATATCGATCGATAAATGTTCGCGGGTAGATGAAGTATTTCGGTCTCCCGTGCAATGACGCGAGGAGATGTGGAGTTGACGTGAGGTGATGTTAAAGTGACCGATGTGACAAGCGAATGACAACCACTTTAACCTTTTTGAATTTCGGTAATTCCAAAGTTACCCCTCACCTCCCTCTATAAATAAAACCTCCTCTCTCTCCACCATTTCACTCTCTGTCCCTAAGAATTCTCTAGGAAGATTCCGGCGAACTTCTAGCGAGCTCCGACGAAGCTCCGGCGAGGTGTTTCTAGAGGTATACTATACATTTTTGGACTCCTCTTACCTCATTCTTTCCATTTCCAACACTCTTTCTTTCATTTCTCCATGTTTAGAAGTTGAAATCAAGTTAAGAGAGTGTTGATCAAGCCCACGAAGCTCTACGAACATCCTAGAGGTATAAATTGAACCTTCTTCTAGCTATTTTATCAATTTAAACAAGTTATGGTTTATGCTCTAGTTTATAAATGTCATGATCTAGGCTTGATATAGAGTTGATGAGTACGTATGCATGTTTAGCATGTTATATTATGAGCTTAGAAACGATATATCGACCTAGGAATCGATTTGCTTTGATTTTGGAGCATTTTTGGTATATTTGTCCAATATGGTAATATTGTGGTTAAATCTCGATTCCAACATGTTTTGATGGTTTAAATCATGTCTAGACTCATTATACTTGTTAGAAAACCATTTGGTGTTGTTAGAAATCGATTGGACGAGCCCGGATAACCATTTGAGCCAAAAACAAGAATTTCTGCCGGAAGGCATACAGCCTCTGTTTCGGCCGAAATAGCCTCCATTTCGGTCGAAATGGCTATATCGGGCGAGATGAAGGCCATCTCGGTCGATATGGCCATATTGGTTGAGATGAACTTCATCCCGGTCGAGACGGCCGATTCTCATTCATTTCGGTCGATTTCATCTCATCTCGGTCGATATGCTCATATCAGTCAAGATGCATCTCATCTCGGTCGATATACTCATATCGATCGAGATGCACTTCATTTCAGTTGATGCATCCATCTCAGTCAAGATGCACTCCATCTCGGTCGAGACAAACTGAAATTTCCCACATTTTGTTCTTTCTTCGACCAATTCGATTTATCTTTCGTATCCTTCGATACCCTTCATACCAATCAACTACAATGACATTTCCTTAAATTCTAAATCCTTCATTCAATTAATACAAATTCAAATTGATTTCGTTCGAAATTCCTTGTATTAATTGACAAAGAGATGTTATCCTCCATAACTTCTCCAAGAACCTTTTCAATTTAAATCAACTTGATTTGCTTGACCGAATTCTTCTGACTCGAACTTCCTTTGAAGCTTATCGTTAAATCAAACTTCTTAAACCTTAACCTTTGAAATCTTAATTCGATCTTCATCTAAGATCAATAATCTCATCGATTATTTCATTGAAACAACTTGATGAGTTCTTATACTCTCAAACAATGTACGATGATTCACAATGAAACTCCTTTCAATCTTAAGCTCTTGAAAGTGCTTAGTCACTTGACGAAGTCATTTGTTTTGTTCAATCAAATTGATTATTATTCATGTTCCTTGAATTAATGCTCGATGTTGAACCACAAGCTTTTGAAGTAACGTTTGACTATCTTGTTCATCAAACTAAATTACCAAAGTCATTCTTACATATCCTTATCCGATGGCTCAAATTGAGAAGTCCAAGATCGATTAAGAGTCTATAACTATTTTGATGAGTTAGATTTCAAATGATCTATTATTCCTTGAGGATTTACTCGTATTCCTTATGTCATAGGAAAGGGGAAGGAGAAGATCAATTTCTAGATCAACCAATCGCATAACCGATCCTACTCAAGGTGGGCTTTCTTTTACCCCTATATAGTGGGCCAAATTAAAAAAATATATATGAAATGATGTTTTCTTTTCAAAGCATATCAAACATGAAATGAAATGTTTTGTTTTAAACTGTTTTGTCATTGCCTACTGTTTGTGTTTGCTATCTGTCCTCTCAGTGGGGGAACCCCACTCAGAGAAGAACATCAAACATATTCAACGTGGATGTTGACTCTGCGTATTGCGAGTCTTATCGATCGTACCTAGGTAGTGAAAGAGATACCATGGGTTAATGCACTATGATGCTGACATGTTAGGGTCATGCCCTACTCGGACTAGCATCGTGACTGTGGTAGGTGGCCACCTCCCAGTCACAAAATCATTCGCAGATAGTTTAATAAAGTAAAAAGGAGCATGCTCATTCATGAAATGTTTTGGTGCAATGGGAGGATTTCAAACTTAAAACCCCATGTGCGACCCGATTAAAAAGGCATGACAAACTTATATGTATGTATGTTTTCGGGCATGTGTTCACCAAGTACTATTTGTACTTAGCCCCTCGCATTATTTCTAAAATGCACAGGTTAAAAGAAGCTTTTGGAACAAGAGTACGTGGCAGCAGTTGAAGTGGAGCTGAAGATTCTTTTTGTAATAGTTAGATGCTGAAGTATGTATCTTCATATACATACTTCATTGATAACTTTCCGCTGCTGAAACTCTTTATCTTTTGTTAGCCTTTTGATGACATCATAAATACTCTGATATTTGGTTACTCAAGAAGCTACGATCCCTTCTTGAGGAGGCACCCCTTTAATATCTTTTGCTTAACTTGGGATAAGTGTGGTGATTATTTCTCATTTGCTTAAATTCTTCTTGTTAATTGATATCTCAAGTGCAAGTCTTGTACCCGATGTGCCTCATTTCTCTTATTTAAGTCTTGTTTATAAATCGGGGCGTGACAGAAAAATATTAGTGTGTCTCACTATATTGTGAAATAAAATAAAATTTAAAAACTTTTAATAAATCACAATACAAAACTGAAATAAAATAAAAAATAATATTCATGCATCACACTTCAATATATGTATAGTTTCGAGAAGACATATAAGAGTGAAATTGATTATTATGTGTTGTTTAAGGAGAGAAAAACATGTTACGAAAGCAAGTGTTCAAGCATCACATCACCTACTAAAAAAAATTTTACTTGAAGAGATTGTAAACTGAAACCGATGCTTCAGGTGTGGTGAATGTGTTGAAATAATATAACACGCTTTATTTTATAGTAGACAGTTGCAAAAAGTTTGGTAATTAGTTTCCACGTTAGATTTTTGGTTCATTCTCCGCCTTAAAATAATCAATTTAAAAAATTATGTCTAAAAATTTTTATGTTGATATACCCTATACATGAATAGATATATTTCTTATTATTTTATTAAAATTTTGAAAAGTTTGAAATGCATGTGAGTTTAAAAATATTTATTTTACCGTTAAATAAATTATTTAAAAAATGTGCAATCAATTAAAGGATAAGTTGCATCAAATAAACAAACTGACTATCAAGTGATATAAAGTGAAAACTAAAAAAATGAATTAATCGAAAGTATAAAAATTGAAACATAACATTATGTTATAATATTTAAAGAGGAAACATTGTTTTGTACTGAGAAACACAAATAGTAAAGTTACTTTGACTTGAACTCACAAATGCAAAACAGTATGATGCTGATACGAATTAGAATGACACATGTACTATCGATGATCAAGCAAAATACCGTATAAAGACCATTATCATTGAGACAACTGTCTGGATATCAAAATTGCTATTAATAAAGCACAAGAGTCATCACCGTAGTATAATATCCTAATTCGATTGAACTCATTAAAGAGCTAACGAGGGAGATTTTGTGTATAAAATTTTAACATATGTGAGAGCAGTAAATCAAATTGCATGTCAAGTATGCATAAAGTATGCATCAATGCATGTAGTTAAATCTAATGATGTAACGAACAATTTTTATCATACATCAATTATGAAAGTTTATTTTGAAGAGATGGGGAAAATGTGAAGTAATTGGTCAAGAACTTTAAATTTTTCAATAATAACATTATGAAAGTTTCTTACATAATATAAAATTATTTGTTGGTCCCGGTTTATCAGAGTGTATAACGTTACGCAGCGGAAATATTGAACTTATAAGTCTAACTTGCACTCTATCCTGCTGGTTGCTCAGCTGACTGGCTGACTGGCTGGTCAGCTGATAGCTCAACACTTAGAATATTTTAAGCCTAGTTTGCACAGTTATCAGTTTTCAGATATACACCAGCACTTGAGTGCTGGGTTTCAAATACAAATTTAAATACTGAAAGCAGATAAAGGCAAAGGATTTTTATAGTGGTTCGATCAACTGATCTACGTCCACTCTCCAGTCGACTCACTGGAAATTCACTATAAGAGTAATCCGGTACAAAGTTCCTACGATCTATCTCCAGCTGGTAAATGCCCCGTCTACCAGTCCACTGGATCAACCGCTCCCGGTCCTTGTCCTTCTTCAACTCTCGTCAGATGGATGGAGTGCGAGCACGTCACTTCAACCTCCTCCTCTGACTGGTTGGGTGTTGAGTTCTCCCAAGAACGTAAATCCTCTACGGCAAACTGCCCGTAATAACTCAAGAGCTGGCTGGCTCTAGAGCTGCTATGTTCTTCCTCAGAAAGAGAAAGAACACCAAGTGAGGTCTTAAACTTACAAGCAGGAAGCTTGAAGTCTCGTGTTTGAAAGATATCAACACACGGAAAAGCTTTAAAGAAAGCCTCGAAAGATGCTTGCTTGCTTGCAATGAATGTTCGTTCTTTCGGTAGTTGGAGAGTATTGAATGTTCAGGATGCAAGCGTCTTAAATGTTGGTGATTCCAACCTATTTATAGACGCAGGATCTCATTTAAAATTCTAGCCGTTTGGACACATCCGGAATGGGTCTCTGTCCTCGGATGTACTTCAGACGGCGGCAGGTAGAAATTTCAGGAAAACGCCATACCTGTGTCTGCTTTTTCTGACACAGACCTCTTTGTGTCAGAACGGCATTATTTCGTCAGTACGAGGAATCACAACTGGTGTCTTGAACTGATAAACTTTAAGGTATCCTCCCTTAAAGTCATACTTTGTCAGTATATTCCTCAGACGAATCTTCTTTTTGTCTCTAAGACTCTGGGAGAGCGAATCTTCAATTCTGCTGGTAACATCCGACAAGTAGATCGTACTGGTGATCTAGTGCTGGCAGTCTCTGCTGGTGACTTAGCGCTTGCACAATCTTAGTCTACCAATTTGTCTGGATGTTAACTCTTGGAATCTCCCATGACTGGTGGCTTCACCGCTGGTGAATAGTGTCAGCCAGAACACGTATTCTGCTGGTAGGATTTGTCAGCCTCCTGCTGGTGAAATCCTTCCAACTGGTGAACAGTAGCCAGTCATTAGCTCTTGACTCCATGCTGATGAACAGTGTCAGCATGGGTCTGTCAGTCGTTTGCTGGTGAAATCCTTCACCAGGTAAGAGATTCTCATGCTGATGAACAGTGTCAGCATGAGTCTTGATCAGCTACGACTTACAACTCAAAAGACCTAAACAGGACTTTACATTTGAGAACTAGAGCTATCTAGAGACAAACTGACGCTGGTTGGACTTAGGATTTGATCCACCAAAACACTTAAACACCAAATCAAAGATCTAAGCTATCAACTGGGGAAGGGAAACTTAGATAATTTTCCCAACATTATTTTGCATTGAAATTATAAATTATGAAGTGAAACCTATCATATTAAGAAACTAATATAAAAGTCTCGATCTAGGAGCGCAAATTGTTAAGTATTTTGTTAACGATTGATTGGTCATATTTTCGAGTTGCGTCAAAACACTTATTCCCCATTTAAATAGTATGCCCCAATTAAAAAAAATAAAGTTATCGATAAATATTGTTCAAATTAAAAACTTAGATTCATGCTGAGAAAATAAAATTTATAAATTAATTAAAGTAAATATAATATAATGTATATATATAGAAATTATATGTATTATCATATAATTTCGTAGTTTACAAATTTTTTATATCTATACTAACTATTGTATTATGATATTAACAATTATTGTTCACACGCATCACGTGGGTGAAATACTAGTATAGTTTTAAAACTTTAACTTTTAAACTCATTGATTATCCAACGTAACTATATAAATTTTGCTCTCTTTTATTTTGTAGTACTCCCTCCATCCCGCTACAATTGTCGCCTTTCATTTTGGCACATTAATTTCGGAGCTAATGTTTAGTTGCTAATTGTGGTTAATAATAAAATTGGCAATCATAATTACCTTGTTTAAGACTTAAATAAGTTAATTATGATTGCTAATTTTATTATTAACCACGATTAGCTACTAAACATTAGCTCCGAAATTAATGTGCCAAAATGAAAGGCGACAATTGTAGCGGGACGGAGGGAGTATAATATAATGACAATATTTAGAGTATATATATGGTAGTTGTTGATTTATAATGATATTAAATGAGAGTGCATTAAATTAATATTTCCATCACACTCAATCAAACTCCAACATTGTCTATTAATTATAATTATTATTATTAAAGAAGATATTAGTAAATCTTCTTCATTCATACTTATTTTCATTATAACAAAAATCAAACCCTAGAATTCAAAAAAAAAAAAAGAAAAATCTCTCTATTTTCTTGCAATCCAAAACTAAAACTTCAGTTTGTAATGACAAGCGTAAACAAGTATTTCCTCATTCAAGTAAGTCACTTCAATATTTTTGCTACATCCTTCTTGTTTTTTTTTCAAGATGCCTAACAGTCTTCGTTGGTTTTTGATTCTTCATCACTTAATTCAAGGATCTACGTGTTTGATGAAGGGATTGCTGACAAATTGAATTGTTAATCCATAACCCAGGTTGAAGTTGGATATAAAAAAATAAATTGCTATGCCTATGAAAATCCTAGCATGCTCATATTGAAATGCAAAAGATGGTTTATGCGGAATACCTGGACTATAGAAAACGATGAATTGGATGCGCAGAGATTTGATCCTCAATCCATTTTCTTGCGCAACAAGATTTAATCCTACAATATGAAGGAATTAAATCTTCTTAAATTAAGCACATAATTTCAAAAACTAGAGAGAGAAAGAAGATATAGATCCTCAAGATCTGTATCCCAGCTCCGATCCAAAAATTTGGTGAAGATTTCTTTCGGATTCCGTGCATATCGAAAAGCAGAATTTCCTCCTCCTTTCTCAGATCAAAATCACCTATCACAACTCCCAGTTACTGGTCTGCTACTTTGCAACTTATGATCTTGTAGTGTGTTGAGATCTAAGAACCTGAGGGGTTTATAAGAGAATTTTGATCTCAGATGGGCTTGAGCTTTCATGGGCCAGACTAGGGACCAGAATGCAAATAGCAAATAAGGTCTATCAATTAATTAATTCTCATACTCAACCCATAATACAATTAATTAATTAATTAATATTGACTCATGCCACCAGAGAATCAATATTGTCCTACCTATTTGCTACCACGTTATGAGGAACATGTTGCATAGACTCGAAAAATGCCCATATTTAAGGTTGTAGACATTTATTAATCAATTTGAGCTCTGACAAGCTCCAAAATTAATTAGCATCTTTTATTCCTGAGTCAATCTACTCAACCCTTTTCACTTATGCTTTAACTTAATCAGCCTGCTGAACTTTAGCATAATGAGTCTTTTGATCTGCTAAGTGAATGTCATCATCCTATACTGGATATGATTACCTAGTTCTAGTCACAAAAAGTCATACACAAACTGTTGCTACCCAAGATACAGATTTACAAGTTCGATAAGAACTTTCGACCATAGTATCTCAAAGTAACACACAAGTTTGTGTATACCTTCGTACCTTCATTTAGGCTTTGGATTCCATCAAGTCAATGTGTACCAATGCGTACCACACGCACCGGTATACCAAGCAACCAAGATAAGTCGCTTATTACTGCGTATGATGCAGCCTATACTGACAGTCTATCCTTAGACTGTCTCATCTATGATACTGTTTATATCTCACTAGGTCAATTGATCCATACGATCTTCGTTGATCTACTACATACTGTATGATCTCCTTATCGACGAGATAAAGGATAAGAGCATTTGCGATACATGTTTGTTAATTCAGATAGTAGATGAACATACAACATTAATTATTCTCAGTATATTAACCAATAAACCTTGTACAAAATATACCAATCATAATGGTTTCAGTATATAAATCCATCATTTTATTTACAAAAGAAGAATTGTTAAGATTCAAAATATTTGAACCCGAGCCATGCAAGCAGGATGTCGATGCTACTTGTGCCACATCGGATAATGAGCTAGACAAATGTAAGGGAAGGAGATACGTGAAGTAGAAGATAGTGTAGGTTTTGTTGTTTTTGTTATTAGCTATAGTTTGTTACATAGAAGTTTCCGCATTGTATTATGTGTGCATGGTTGTATATACTGGAAAATGAAGAAGATCCATTCCGAAATTAAGGATCACTCATGCATATTAGAATCTATTTATGATTTTTATTTCCTTGTACAAATCTTTCTTTTGCTCTATAAGAAAAGGTTTTTCTCTCTGTCTGGTCGCTAAAATTATTTCACTAGAGACTTAGCAAAGTTAATAATATAGCGGCAAATAAATTATCGAACCCAGAGGAGTAAAGTAACGAATAAACCCTAAGTACTAAATCAATTATTTTTGGAATATTGGTTAGGGAAATAGAAATCAAGATTTTGCGGTATGAATTCTAAAACCGAAATAAAGCAGAATAAAACATTAAATTGTGAAAGGATTTGAAATTCGAAGATGATAAACATAGATCCTAGGGTTTTCTACCTATTATGCCGTACATGTTATCATAAATCGATTAATTGCCAGTTTTCATTCTTATTCGTAGTGAAACATCGGAAAGATATTATGAATTTCTGGTGAGGACAATTCACAAAGTTGATTAATTAATTTAATCTACCTATTCAGTCTCAAGAAAATATAATTAACTCCAATTAGATCTACAGATTTATTCCTACAATTGATTCTCTCTTTTCAGACAAGAAAAACAGTTTGTAATATGAAAACAAGTCCTAGTTTTCATAAACTATGAATCAGAAAGGCAATTAATTCACTTAACATAATCAGAATTAACATAAAAAGATAAAACCTGAAATAGTCTTGCATAAAGAAAATCTCAAATCCAGAATAATCTTGAGTTGTTGCCACAATGTAATCCAAATGCGAAAATAAACTCAAAACTCTAAATTGCTGCTATAGTTTTTTTCTCTAATGAAATCTCAAAACTAACACACTAATTTTCGAACTAGAAAGGGCTTTTTATAGTTGTCTTGGATGTATCCTGTCAGGCTTAAGACTTAAGATACAAATCTATCTCAAAACCAAGGAAAATCCGCCAGATACGGGTCGGCATCGACCGACGTGGCTTCATATTGGTCAACATGGAAGCTCGGTTCGACCCTTGCGTCGATCGTGAATTTTCTATCGACTTCGATCGACACACGCATGCGTCGATAGAGGTGGAACCCTTTGCGCCGATCACTCCTTCCCCTCGACTTCGATCGACGCGGGTCTGCATCGGTCGATGTTGAGACTCCTTCCTCGGGGCTTTATTTCATCCTTAGTCATTTTTCGTCCCAAAAACCTGCAAAACACACCATCACGAGCCTCTGATGTACAATAACCATATCATGCATGCAAAAGTGAACAAAATACTCTAAAAACACTAAAATACTAAAGAAACACATTGATAAGTTAGTAAAAATACGAACTTATCAACTCCCCCAAACTTGAACTATTGATTGTCATCGATCAATCTATAGATATGAATTCAAATCAAGTGCAGATACGAGCGTGCAATGCCTCACAAGTCTCCTACTCTCCAAATCTCACTCATTCACATAAATCACACAGTCAAGACATTATTTAAATTATCATATTGTTTGAAGAGAAACCTTACCGGAAAGTATTTACACTCATCACTCACTTGTTTAATAGGGTTTGATTTCTTCTTTTTTTTTCTCTCCTCAAAGTTGTAGCTCAACTTACCATTAGTTTGACAAGTTGGTCCTCTCTCCACTGCTGTATAACATAGCTCTTCAAGAAATCAAATAGGTCTTTGTTTGGTTGTAATGTGGCTGACAAAAAAGGTAGGGTATATTTGGCTAAGTGACTAAAAATCATTCAACAATCCTTATCCCAACCAATCATACTCCTCACACATTTAACTCCCTTCTTTTCTTCTCTGTTTTGTACCTCAAAATTTTTTCCTAGGGTTCCCCTTTTTTTTTTAGATTTCATATGAACTCAAATGATCTTTTCTTTGTTCAACTCACTATTCATATATTGTTTTTCTACTCATGGGGCCCTAATCATTCTAACACATGGAACTCAACATTTTCAGTTCCTAACACTACATTCAATCAATTCACATTCTCACATCACTTCCCAACTTATCCAAAATTCCAACCAAAACTCCTACTCATTACCCATTCTAAACAAGAAAAAAAATCCAAGGCTCAAAATAGGCTACAAGGGGATATTGAGGGTTAGTGTGTGGATAATAGGCTATGAAAGAACGTGCCTATGATCATTTTCCCCAATTACTACACTTAATGCAATCTCGAGAGAGAAACTCGTCAAATTCTAGAAGTTTATTGCTAAAACTTTGTCCCACATCAAACGAAAAAATCAGGCTCTAAACTCTCAAACAAGGTTCAAATTTGCTCCTCTTCACAATCATCCAATTTAAACTTAGTCTATCACGCATAATATATGCTTCAAAGTTCAATTTTTCAAGTAATTAACTCCTATCATAGGCTTCTCTATCACACAGAAAATCAATCACAATCCATGAAAGATAAATCACGAAATAATCATTCTCATTCAAGGGATAGACAAATCAATTTTTTTCAGACCAACATAATCAATGCGTTCCGACTGTCCTATGTTCAAAGCTTCCCTAAAAAAATTGTCTAGACTCCACAGATCAGAACTAGTACCACAAATCAAGAATTCAAAATATTGGTTTGAGTGAAAAGCCTTGCAGAGAGCAATTGTTCACATTGAAGCAAAAGAACAAGGATGGTCCTAAATTCTATATGCAGCAATTACTAAAACCTAAAATGCAAAAATTACAATAAAATAAAATAAAGCGAATAAAATGTTTTCCTTTTTCGAGTCCTCATCCCCTCAAACTTATTTCACTCGAAAGAGTGAGAAAGTTTGCAAGTCCGACTTAAAAAAAAAACGGTACCTCATAACTGGTCGGACGGACCAGTGTCATCCTCGTCTCTCTTCTGCCTCTGCCGACGGTAGGCAACCACAGGCTCAATGTAGAGCTGGATATCATCCATCCGCTCGATCATGTGCTACAGCTGGGCATTCACAGACACGTGATGGGCGGCGCTGAGTGCTCGCTCCTCCTCGAAGGATGTGTGCTGCTGATCCCTGAATAACATCTGCTGCTTGGTAGCCGTGTGAAGCACACACAATTAACACGTTAAAATTATCAATCGGATCTCTTTTCTAATTCGCTCAAGTGGATATCATCTACTCCATTGAAGGGTATCAATAGCTAGGTTACACAAAAGTCGTTGGTTTTTATCTATCTAGGCAAAGAATTGTAAACAAAACATTAAATGCAAACAATCAACTAGTAAACTAATTACAACTTCTCCAAGCAAACAATTCAATCAATTGTATAGGTAGATCAAGATAACAAATCTGACAATCTTAGAAGATAGTGAGTGATTGTAAACTTCAATTGTTCCGAATTAAACCAAGTTATGTTGCAAACAAATTTTAATTCCTATGAGGTTGAGCAACCAACTCTAATGTCGCTAGTCACTTGCTACGGATAACTAGCGGTAGATGACAATAGGAGTTGCAAACAGCTACGTTATTAACTCCTAAGCCACTCCCAATCGACCGTCGATTATTGCCCTACAACCCTAGCCCCGCACATGGATTGGAACTAGAACTATAAGATTATGCACTTATCACGACGATTCCGTCCGCGTGTTGGCTGCAACGTTCACGTCAACTACCTAAAGGCTGGCTATTACCTACACCTAATAGGCAAGAACAAGCTCAAGTGCAAATCAACCCCTCATAGGAAAGTAAACAAGCATAATCGATTCAATCCATCACAATATCCGTAATACAACACTCACTAATGAAATTAGTTCTCCATACCTTGAGTTAAGTACAATACAAATTGAGAATTGAAAGACTTCATAACAAAACTTCAAGGTCAACGATTGATCTTCTTCGGTTGTCTTCCTTGAATCCAATCTACCTCCCTTCCTTCTTCAATCTTCACCAAATGGATGGAATGTGGCTTGATTCCCCTTGATTTTGGTTGGGGAAATGTTTTGAGATGAATCTAGGGAGAAGTATCGTGACGGTTATTCTAATTTTGGGCAAAAGTTCTTCAATTAACTGATTTTCCCCCTTTTATAAGCGAGCAAACAGGGCCTCGGATCGCCCGAGCCAACCATGGCTCGCTCGAGCCATCCTGGGAACCACAGCACATCTGGGAAGTACATTCTGGCTCGGCCGAGCCAGAACCGCTCGACCGAGCCTGCTCTCTACCAGCCAGGCTCGGTCGAGCCTGCACTGCTCGGCCGAGCGAGCCTTCTGCCCGGCTCAGCTCGGCCGAGCCTGCTTCGCTCGGCCGGGCGGGTCCTCCAAGCTTTTGAAACTCTCCTTTTGCTCCGCTCGGACGAACCAAACCTCCTCGGACTCCAAACTCGGACGATTTTCCTCCAAAACTCCACCAAATATGCCATATTATGCTCAAAACACATCCTACAACATTTCAAACATGAAAACACGAAAACAAGACAAAAGAACAACGAAAGTATATGATATGAGGGTAAAATGGCCACAAACATGCACGCTCACACATCGAAAAATAGGTCATTTTACACACATATCATAATCCCCCAAACTTGAACCTTTGATTGTCCTCAATCAAAACAAAGTAAAGCAATCAATAAACCTCATCAAACAAACCTCATAGCTCATCATAATCATCTTGGCATGCTCTTATCGAACGAGATTATCACCTAACTTTGTGACACGGTTAATGCTAACGACTTAAACCACTCATCAAGATTGGATAAAGAAATGAAAGCACTCCCTTACGTGTTTAGGGCTTGATGAATTCACTCATTCACAAGATATCGAGCACAATTTCCATAGGCTTGAAACAATTCTCACCACTATACTACAATGAGTTGGCTCCTAAAATCAAAAAGGTCTTTATTTTCGGTTATAACGTGGCTTACTAAAAGGTAGGTGGTTTTGGGCTAAAGTGACGAATTTCTCCAGATCCCAAAACCCCCAAACTTATTCTCTTCAATCCACTTCTAACCTTGAGGTTTTTTCATCAATCAACTTTCATGTATTTTTTCCTTTTCTTTCTTTTTCTCATTTTTTTCTTTAGCATCATCATTTTTTCATGCATGATGCTTTACTTTTTCTTTTTCTCTTTTCTCTTTTCTTTCTTTCCTTTTTAAGTACCCAAATTTTTGTGTTGGTACCCATTTTTCTGGGATTCATATCAATCCTTCAATCAATACTTTATTGCCTCAACAATCACAACTCAATCAATTCCCAACCCAACTCTCATCTCCGTATTCACCCTCATACACTCATTCCCCCGAAATTTGTCCTAATAATTTCAAAGAAAAATCTCCATTAAGCTCAATCACGGGAATCAAGGGTATGAAAGGCAAAATCATGATATCAACCACCTTATACTCCCGAAGTGAGAGGAAGGACTAAGAATCGATGGCCTAAGATCATTTTTTAGTTACCATACTCATGTCCAATAGATAGAGAATATATTCAAGTTCTAGATTTTGTGCTCTCAACCTTGCCACTCACAACCGATCAAAATATGACAATATCAAGGCTAAAAAACTCTCGGCTTTTGTCAAGTCCTAGGCATTAACCTCACACAAAACTCGGCAATTCAAAAGTTCAATTCGAGCATGCCTTAACAACTAGATTATGCCCTATCATTGGTCAAAGAAAATTTTAAGCCTTACAAAGTAGATCATGATTCAAATCTCCAATTCTTGTTTGGGTTCATCATACACACACGACAAGCACTCAACATCCTAATTAACAATCTATATGCCACGAACAATTAAATTGGAACTAAATGGTAGGAGAAACGATAGAAAGTGTTACCCATTGGTAGACATGATCAAACCGCTCTCCATTCCTTATTTGCACCTACTACACATCAATACAACACCACCAAACAATTTGAGCATAATAAAACCCAATAAGCTCTCATATCCACCAAATTTACCACAAACCAATATCTCAAGAAAAATTATAACATTTATCCACTAGCACAACCATTCATACCAAACCATTATACATATCCACACACCAAAGCCAAATAGAAAGAATTCAACTCATGCAAGCTCGCGAAATGATTCATCACAACTATTCAATAGAAATAAAAGCCAATAAAATTTAACATCCAAAATCCACAATCAAACAAGAGTAGATCAATATCATATTACAACCATAACGAATGATCAATGTTATTCAAATTCAACAAACTAATCTAAACTAAGATAGAAATAAAGATAGAGAGAGAAGAGTGAACCAGAGTAGAGCACCGAATACCGACCAATCCCCCCAAACTTAGTCAAATTAGACTAAGTTTGTAAAAAGGTAAACGGTGTGCTCTCACTCCCCCTGATCTGCTGGTGGTTGACGAGGACGGCAAGAATACGAAACTGGCACTCGGCGATGGAGCTCACAAACATCCCCCTGCAGGATCTCCACATTCCGGTCAATACCATCGAACCTCGATGCAATGGTGGCTTGATCCACCATGTAACCCTCCCGGAAAGTAGCAAAATCATCATGTAAAGAATTCAACCTCATATCTAAACCCTGCAAAGAAGAAGATAAAGAATCAAATGTATCAGTAGTCCTAGTGAGCATCGTCATCATCTGCTGCTGGCATTCTGTAGCCGAAGTCTGTGTGGGCTGTGGAGGGGCTCGTGTACTCGGACCGGCATCCTGTAATTGTCTTCGCTCCTCCTCAGAAAGATGCCGGAGACTCGTGAAATATCCATCAGGAGATAACACTCCCACCACATCCTTGTGCTCCTCGGTATCTAACAACTAGTTGGATCTATCAGACAGATCCGACACTATTGTCCACTCCGGTCGGGGCATCTTTATAACCAAGTTCCCAAATTTATAATAGGTCATTCCCCTATGCCCGGGAACCACAAATCGTCCGGCTAACAAGGAATTTGAATCCAAAAATAAAGCTGGAGCAGAGGCGCCTGACAGGTCTACACCAATATCCTCAAAAGTAGGAGTTAACATTCCACAACTAAAGGTGCGAGTTTTCGTACTCGGAACCCTACTCCAAGCATCCATAAGCATAGCCCCCAAAGAGAATTGAATACCGTTCATCAAAGCATACAACATAGACAATTCCGGCGTAATCACGTTACTAGACTCATACCTCCCACAGACAGAACCACCAACAAATTTATGAATATACCTAATCACTGGATTCCTAATAGCAGTAGCACGACAATTCTTAATATTAAAATGTTCATCCGATGGAATACCCGAAATTTCTTCCTAAAAATCTCATATTCTCATGTATAAACACAGATTCCGCATTACACCCATAAATCTCATCAACTTGAGCACATTGAAAGAAATACTCTTTACCTCGGATTTTGAACTTCATAGATAATGGGATTCCCCCTGCACCTTTCGTGACAGTGATTGAGGCCAAGAACTCCCTTGACAATCAACTTTTTCCACCCAATACCTTTGAGTAGACTCCATACATCTTCCTTTAATTTCATTGCATTCAACGTCTCCCGGCACAAATACTTGGTGCCAATAACTTGTCGTGACGCCAATTTCTTGTATTTGGCAAACTCATCATCGTCAAATCCTTTTGGGCGTCCGCTTGAAGAAGAACCCTCACTCCGTGCTCATTTGCTAGCCATAATAGAAATTGAAGGGTGAGATAAGAACAATTCAATGCGCAAAAGTATGGGAGAAAATTTTAGAAGAGAAATTTCAACCGAGATGCAAATGGGTCGAGCAATTGCTCGACCGAGCTTTTAAAATTGAGTGCGGCTCGGCCGAGCGTGAGATGGCTCGGCCGAGCGAAGGGTCTGTCCGCGCGGCTGGGCTAGCATGTTTTGGTTCGATCGAGCCTGCCTCGCTTGACTGAGCAAGGCCTCTGTCCAAGGCATTCGACCCAGCTCGGCCGAGCTACCCCTGCTTTCGCCAATTTTTTCCCTCTTTTCGACATCTTCCCGATCATGTTGCCTTCCATCCTTTATATCCTTCATACACACATTGTCAAATGAAAGTGTAACACCACAAACAATTAGGAACCCTTCACAACAACAAACCACATTATTCAACAAAAATCTATAACAACCATTATTCAAAAATGCAAAGTAACAAAATTTAAACATTGGGTTGCCTCCCAATAAGCGCTTGTTTAACGTCGAAAGCTCGACGATCATACCTCATGTCAATCGTGGTCAAAAGGTGCTGAACCAGAACTCATACCTCAATCAATGATCACATGCTCCTCCGGGAAAACAAGCTTCCTTCTTGCATTTCATGGTGGATCCGTATCCACTCGAGCTTTCTTCAAATGATTTTGATCAAATTCTTCTTCATCCCCCGGATCTTTGTAGACTTCATTCTCCTCACTCATAAGTTTTAAACCCGGATCAAGCACACCCTTCATCCTTTTCTTTTTCCCAACTTTCTCAACTTCACTTGCATCCACATTCTTCGGAGGTAAAGAAAACACTACTTCCTAGCCACAACAACGGAATGTAAGTTCACCATGTTTCATGTCAAATAAAGCATCAGCTGTGTGCAAAAATGGCCTCCCGAAGATTAGTTATATACCCCCCTTATTTTTCATGTCATCTACAAGAAAGTCTCCCGGAAAGGTAAACGTCAACACTTCAACATGGACATCTTCAACCACCCCTTTTGGGCAAAACAAAGCATGATTAGCTAATTGAAGCACTTGACTTGTAGATTTAAGGTTCCCAACCTCCAACTCCTTATACAAGTCCCATGACATAAGGTTGACACTCGCTCTGGAATCGCACAATGCCTTCTCAATACATTTATCTACAATCTTACATCCTACTACGAAACCTCCGGGATCTTCTTTTTTACTAGCAATATTCTTCTCTTCAAATTCACAAGTGCTACTATCCAAGATCTCTTCTCCTCCAACTAGCTTATCCAACATAGGTACCCTTTCCATCTCCTCTGGTAAAGGCATTTCGATGTCACCTTTCTTCACATAATCAAAGAAATTCACATCTCTGGTTCTCTCATCCTTTTTCTGATTCTTTGTTCTCAATTTCTACCTCAACTTCTTTTTCTTCTTCAATGTCTACTTTCAACTCTTCTTCAACTTCCCCCATTTCAATCTTAGGGGTCATCACTTCCAAGTTTTCCGCCATCCTACTTTCACCTTCTACCATGTTACAACCTTTCTTTTGCACCACTTCCGTATCACTCGGAAACTTCCCAGCTTGATGCTTCCCGCTTAATTGTTTAGCGATAGCGGAAATTTGAAGTTGAATTTCGAAAAACATGCCATCGTACTTCTCGAATCTCTTATCCATTTCTTCATTAAAATTCCTCCTCGGTTCTTGGTTTGCATACCTACTATTTCCCCCAGCATATCATTGACCACTACTTCCCCCTTCAATTTGTAATGGTGGATTTAAAGCATTGTTTGGATTAGCAAAAGAAAATTTCGGGTGAAATTGGTTGGACGGATGATAGTACATGTTCCCCTGTGGATTGTATTAGGGACGAGCATTGAACCCCATTCTTTGATTCACAAAATTCAAACTCTCCGGATGCGGCTCTTCATGCCGAACTACCATCATATCCTCATTCCTACTTCCCGATGTAGACAATGCATCAAGCTTCTTTTGCATAATCGCAATTTGCTCTTTGAATTCTTCACTTTCCATTGCCTCATTGACCGATTTAACCGATCGATAGTCTTTCCGTTCCTTGGGCCAATGGAAACTATTTTCAGCCATTTTCTCAATTGTCCTCCAAGCTTCTTCCTCTTCAAGATCAAGAAATGCTCCTCCCAATGAAACATCTAACATCACTTTCGTTTCATAGTTTAATCCCCCGTAGAATTGGCAAATCTGTTGACTTCGAGAAAGTCCATGTCTTGGGCATTTTCGTAGAAGCTCTCGGAACCTATCACATGCCTCGTATAGAGGTTCATCGTATCTTTGCCCAAACGATGTGATATCAGCCCTTCTCTTCAAAGTCAAACTTGGTGGGAAAAACTTGAATATAAACTTCTCTCTCAACTCTTCCCAAGTGACAATATTTGATTTGTCCAAGCCTTCAAACCAATTCCTAGCACCATCTCTCAAAGAGAATGAGAATAACCGCAGCTGGTTTTGATCTTGAGGCACTTGGTTGATCTTTATAGTATCAGTAATCTCCAAAAATCGAGAGATATGAACATTTGGATCCTCGGTTATGTGCCCCCAAATTGGTTGTTCTGTATCATTTGGACCAACTGTGGCTTTATCTCAAATTGCGTGGCATTTACTCCTAACTAAAAACCTCCCGTTAACGGTTCACCTTGAGGTTGAAAAAGATTTTGTAATGGTCTCCTCGGACCATTCCTCTCATTGATCATAGCTTTCATCAACTAGAGTTGCCTTTCCAACTCTTCTATCCTAACCGTGTCTTCCCCATGGTTAGCCATCTCAAAATAAATTTGAATATGTCCTCTTCCTTCTTGACTTTTCCTTGCCTCAAGCTCTCTAGCCTTTGATCGAGTGATCATAAACCACCTAGGAAAAAAAAAACAATTACAAGTAAACAATTCAACAAAAACAAACAAACACAAATAACAAACAAAACAATGTTAGTAAAACTATTCACACAAGCATTTCCTCAAACACCTAGCATACCATACTTCAACTTTCATTAATTCCACAAGACCTACTAAAAGATTCCCCAGCAACGGCGCCAAAAATGTGGTAGCCGTGTGAAGCACACACAATTAACACGTTAAAATTATCAATCCGGTCTCTTTTCTAATTTGCTCAAGTGGATATCATCTACTCCATTGAAGGGTATCAATAGCTAGGTTACACAAAAGTCGTTGGTTTTTATCTATCTAGGCAATGAATTGTAAACAAAACATTAAATGCAAACAATCAACTAGTAAACTAATTACAACTTCTCCAAGCAAACAATTCAATCAATTATATAGGTAGATCAAGATAACAAATCCGACAATCTTAGAAGATAGTGAGTGATTGTAAACTTCAATTGTTCCGAATTAAACCAAGTTAAGTTGCAAACAAATTTTAATTCCTATGAGGTTGAGCAACCAACTCTAATGTCGCTAGTCACTTGCTACGGATAACTAGCGGTAGATGGCAATAGGAGTTGCAAACAACTACG
Source organism: Plectranthus barbatus (assembly GCA_026898455.1). Lineage (NCBI taxonomy): Eukaryota > Viridiplantae > Streptophyta > Magnoliopsida > Lamiales > Lamiaceae > Plectranthus > Plectranthus barbatus. The sequence continues at coordinate 64,004 of JAPKLW010002289.1, read as the reverse complement.
TTATTAACTCCTAAGCCACTCCAAATCGACCGTTGATTATTGCCCTACAACCCTAGCCCCGCACATGGATTGGAACTAGAACTATAACATTATGCACATCACGAAGATTCCGTCCACGTGTTGGCTGCAACGTTCACGTCAACTACCTAAAGGTTGGCTATTACCTACACCTAATAGGCAAGAACAAGCTCAAGTGCAAATCAACCCCTCATAGGAAAGTAAACAAGAATAATCGATTCAATCCATCACAATATCCGTAATACAACACTCACTAATGAAATTAGTTCTCCATACCTTGAGTTAAGTACAATACAAATTGAGAATTGAAAGACTTCATTACAAAACTTCAAGGTCAACGATTGATCTTCTTCGGTTGTCTTCCTTGAATCCAATCTACCTCCCTTCCTTCTTCAATATTCACCAAATGGATGGAATGTGGCTTGATTCCCCTTGATTTTGGTTGGGGAAATGTTTTGAGATGAATCTAGGGAGAAGTATCGTGACGGTTATTCTAATTTTGACAAAAGTTCTTCAATTAACTGATTTTCCCTCTTTTATAAGCGAGCAAACAGGGCCTCGGATCGCCCGAGCCAACCATGGCTCACCCGAGCCATCCTGGGAACCACAACACATCTGGGAAGCACGTTCTGGCTCGGCCGAGCCAGAACCGCTCGACCGAGCCTGCTCTCTGCCAGCCAGGCTCGGTTGAGCCTGCACTGCTCGGCCGAGCGAGCCCTCTACCCGGCTCAGCTCGGCCGGGCGGGTCCTCCAAGCTTCCGAAACTCTCCTTTCGCTCCGCTCAGACGAACCAACCCTCCTCAAACTCCAAACTCAGACGATTTTCCTCCAAAACTCCACCAAATATGCCATATTATGCTCAAAACACATCCTACAACATTTCAAACACAAAAACACAAAAATAAGATAAAAGAACAACGAAAGTATATGATATGAGGGTAATATGGCCACAAACATGCACGCTCACACATCGAAAAATAGGTCATTTTACACACATATCACTACTCCTCGAAAGCTCGCTGTTGTGCGGCCAACTGCTGCTGCTGCTGCATGAATGCCGCAAACTGAGTCCAATCAGGCTGCAATGAACTCGATCCCTCTCCAAAAAAATGCCTCGTCCCTGATCCTCGGGAACATCCTCTACTACATGCATGATATGTTGATGGAGCAGTCGCTGCTCCTCCTCCTCGTGCTCCTGCTCGGTTTTCTAGACGCGTTGATCGACCCTCAATCGGTGATTCCGATGCCTGAGGTGGTAAGTAGGCTCACCTAGCCCCCTCGTGCCCTTCGTGTGCTCCATGTGGGCCTTGGTCGACATGAACCAATTGTCACGGGACTCATAGTCCGTGACATGTGTCAGCGCAGGCTACGATAGGTGGAAAAAGCCCTCGTTCCAAAATTTCCAAAGCTATCCGCCAAGTGGGCGATGAGCAATAGACTGCATCTGGATGAGATGGGGAATATCCAAGCCCATGGGGGGTGGACAAGCCTCCAGGTCTACCGTCGGAATCCCAAGAGCGTCGGCGATAGGGGTGATCAATCCCCCACTCCACACAGAATTGGGCTTGGCCTTCGCCTGCCTCTCCCTGTTGTCCATCACAAGTCCAACCATGCTCACCTTGGTCCGAGTGAGCATCCCCCATAGCACCAAGAGCTCCTGGAAGCGCACCTTGCCACTCTCATTTCTGCCGGCGAGGGAGAGTCCAAGGCACCGCAGAATGTAGTGGAAGACGGGGTTGTCGACTGAAGAGGCTTTGAGAGCCCCGGAATCAAGATCCCCCATATCCTCTGCCTCTGAAGCAATATGTCTCCAGAAGGTCGTCGGGCTGAACTCCTCCGGAAAGCAAAAACAGCCTCCAACTGGGCACCCCAGAATCTCATCAAGCTGGTTCCGAGTCAATGTGTGGCTCTGACCGCCCAACAGAAACTGAATGGAGAGTGGCTCTACTTGCTGGGATGTCTTCATCACCTTGAGGGTGGCAAAAATTCTCGAACAATGATGGAGTATGTGGCCCATTGACCTGTCATCCATTTCCTCCACCGGATCTGTTGGATAAGGGCCTCCACATCGGCACCAATGCTGAGTTGTGCCATGGTGTCGGAGCACGGGTACCGGGATTGGCGAATGTCAGCCTGAAGAAACCGGTTGTACGCCATCACTTTAGCATTCGATCAGAATGTTGGTCGTCCGGCCATCTTGTTGCTGCACAAATGAGGCAAAAATCAGGGCAAAGCAACAACACCAAACCTCAACTTCACAAAGGCAAAACATCACAAATGGTCGTGAAAAATCCAAAATTCCCTTCATCAAGCACACACCCATTCAAAATTGACAAAGTAAACGAGCAATTCAGACCTAATGTAAGCAAGATTTCATCATGAACTCCCCCAAATCAAAGATTTGTAAATTTGGCTAAAAATAAAACACAAGAAAAGAGGAAATTCACCAACATCCAAAATCTCACTCAATAAAGTTTGAAATCGAGAGAAAGCAAGGATATATATCGACTAAACAACTAACCCATATCGAATCTAAGCATGGAAATCAAATTTAGGTCCTAGGAGCTACCAAGCTAAAATTCAAAATTCTAACGGTTCAAGATACTCCAAATCAAGAGCAAAAGCCAAAATCATATTAAATTCAAAAGAGGAAGTGATTAGAAGTCATACCTTGTGGAGAATCGGTGCTTGAAGGTGAGGGAATGGAGGGTTTTTGTGTTTTGGGGCGTTTGGTGTCGTGTGTGAAGTGAGGGGGGAAGGGTTTTTTAAATTAAAAACTTATCTGCCCATTCCGCGTGTCTGACACCTCGACTTCGACCGACGTGGGTCTGCGTTGATCGAAGTCGACACTAATTCACTTCCTGTGTGAAGAAAAAAACTTGTCAACACTCAATAATTCTATGTTCGGCTGGAAATTAAAATTTAAAAACTCAAACAAAAATAAGGAAAAATACTGAAAGCAATTAAATCATTGGGTTACCTCCCAATAAGTGCTTGGTTTTACGTCTCTAGCTCGACGATATCTTAACTCATGGGCGATCCAAGTAGTAGACCTCTACGACACCAATTTGAAATGGTGTGTAATACAGTTTCAGCCTTTGCCCGTTGACTTTGAAAGTCGTGCCATCTTGTCCGGCCAATTCTACTACGCTATTTGTAAATTGGCAAACCATAGTGTATGGGCCGGTCCACTTTGATTGCAATTTTCCAGACATGAACCAAAGACGGGAATTGAAAAGGAGGCCTTTGTCGTAGAGTTGAAGACGTGCTGGCGAATTCCTTTGTCGTGAAACCTCTTAGCGCACTTTTTGTAGATGAAGTTGTTCTCATATGCCTCATCCCGAAAATCCTCGATCTCATTCAGTGCCATGACTCGATCAACAACAACCAGTTTCCAATTCAAGTTGAGCTCCTTAATTGCTCTCCATGCCCTATGCTCCATCTCAACGGGAAGATGATAGGACTTCCCAAACACCAGCTGATATAGGGATGTCCTAATGGGCGTCTTGTAGGCGGTGCGATATGCCCACAATGCATCATCAATCTTCACAACCCAATCCTTCCTTTGTTTCACCGTCTTCTCTAAAATCTGCTTGATATCTCGATTGGATAGCTCAGTCAGACCATTCCCTTGAGGGTGATATGGTGTAGTGACTTGGTACTTGACTCCGTATCTTGCGAGTAGGGAAGCTAATAACTTGTTGCAGAAGTGAGACCCTCCATCGCTTACCAGAGCTCTAGGCGTCCCAAACCTTGTGGTCGTTGGGATGGCTTCCACCCACTGTGAAACATAGTCCACCACTAGCAGAATGTAAGAGAAACAATGGGATGGCAGAAAGGGTCCCATGAAGTCTATCCACCAGACGTCAAATATTTCAACTTCTATCACCGGGGTTTGTGGCATTTCATCCCTCCACGAGATGTTGTCGGTCCGCTTGCAACAATCACAGCCTGTAACCCATCCATGATAGATCCCGTGGATAGAAGGCCAGTAGAATCCGCTAGCCAGAATCTTGAAGGCAGTTCGGTCGGCTAAGTGGTGACCACCGCTAGGAGAAGAATGACACGCCTCGTAAATCTACCGCCACTCTGACTGAGGGACACATCGGCAAATGATGTCGTCAGCACATCGTCGCCATAGATAGGGATCCTCCTAATAGTAGAACCTGACGTCATGCAAGAATTTCTTCTTGGCGTATGGGGAGTCTGGTGGAAGAATGCCAGTCACCAGGTAGTTAGCATAATCTGCATACCACGGTGTCTTTGACTCATACGTCTCTTCCAGATCATGAATGGCGTAAATCTGCTCCTCAGGAATGGTCTCAAGGATCTACACCTGTCGATCGTCTCCCTCAATTGGCTATTCCAACAGCGATAAGTGATCGACTATCACGTTCTCGCTGCCCTTCCTATCTTTGATCTATAAATCAAATTCCTGTAGTAGCAAAATCCATCTAATGAGGCGGGGCTTCGCATCCTGCTTCGCAAACAGATATCTGATGGCAGCATGGTCCGTGTAAACGACTATTTTTGAACTTATCAGATAGGACCGAAACTTGTCCAATGCATAGACTACTGCGAGCATTTCCTTCTCAGTGGTGGTGTAGGTACATTGCACCGGGTTCATGCTTTTGCTGGCGTAGTGGATAACATGGAAGAGTCTCCCCTTCAGCTGTCCCAGATCTGCTCCCACTGCGAAGTCTCTGGCGTCACACATCATGATAAACGGCTCCCCCCAATCTGGTGATGTAAGAACTGGCGCAGTCACCAAGGCCGTCTTTAGTCTCTCGAAGGTCTGCAAGCACTCTTCATCAAATAAGAAGGACCCGTCTTTCTCCAATAAGTTGCACAGGGGCCTGGAGATCTTCGAGAAGTCCTTGATGAACCTCCTCTAGAATTCGGCGTGTCCAAGAAAACTTCTGACTCCCTTGACATTTGATGGAGGTGGCATCTTTTCAATTGCTGCCACCTTTACTCTATCCACTTCCAATCCCTCGGCGGATATCCTATGTCCCAGCACAATGCCTTCTCGTACCATGAAGTGGCATTTCTCCCAATTGAGACATAGATTGGTCTCAACGCATCTTCCTAGTACAGTAGCCAGATTATGCAAACAAACATCATAAGAGCTACCAAATTCCAAAAAATTATCCATGAATACCTCCATGATGTCTTTGATCAAGTCGTGGAAGATGGCCATCATACACCATTGAAAGGTCGTCGGGGCATTGCATAGCCCGAACGACATCCATTTGTAGGCGAATACTCCGTAGGGGCAGGTGAACACCGTCTTGTGCTGGTCCTCCGGTGCTACTGCAATATGATTATATCCAGAATAACCGTCAAGAAAACAATAGTAAGAGAAACCAGATAACCTGTCTAGCATCTGGTCGATGAATGGAAGTGGGAAGTGGTCCTTGCAAGTGGCGTTGTTGAGAACCCGGTAGTCGATGCAGAACTGCCATCCTATGACGGGTCGTGCCGCTATCTCTTCTCCGTCATCCCCCTTTACAATTTGCATTCCCCCTTTGTTTTGCTACCACCTGAGTGAGGTTGACCCATTTGCTGTCAGAGATTGGGTAGATCATGCCGTGGTCTAGGAGCTTCAGAACTTCCTTCTTCATGGCCTCCTGTATGATAGGATTCAGTCTTCGTTGTGCCTGTCTCTTTGGTTTTTCATCTTCTTCCAGTATAATCTTGTGCATATACAGTGAAGGGCTGATCCCTTTGATATCTCCTAAATTCCAACCAATCGCGGACTTGTACTTCCTCAGGACTCTCAGTAGTTTCTCTAGCTCAACCTGTGTCAGAAAAAAAGACACGATAACAGGGTAAGTATCATCAGAACCCAAATATGCATACATGAGGTGTTCGGGTAGAGGTTTGAGGTCCAGGACTGGCGGATCGGAGTTGGAACTCGTCGGGTGTCTCTCGACTTCGATCGACGTAGAGTCAACATCGGTCGACGCATGTGTTTTCATCGAGCTCCCTTTTCCACGTCTCGCTTCTCCTTTTTGCTTGACCAAACCATCAACTTTGACCGACGTAAAGTCAACATCGATCGACGTGGGGGTTTTCCGCACCTCGATCGATTCGTAGCGAGCGTCGGTCGAAGTCGAGACCTTCCCTCGAATTTCCTTGGCAATTTTGTGGTATTTGAGTGGTAACTTATCCCTTTTTTCCTCCAATGCTTTTGGGATCTTTTCTCGTACGTCCAGCTCCATGATTACATCAACAAGTTCATCCTCAGTTGTATCCAAATTTGAAAAGGAAAATAATGAATGTCGTAAACAACTCTCTAAATAATCATGGTTAGATTTAAGAGAAGAGAAAGGTGAGAAGATCATTATCAAAGCAGTTGATCATGTGGCATTCCTCCTCGTAGCTCCCATCATTGTGTTTCTGCATCGACTTGTAGATAGAGAAAGTGACCAACTCATCGTTGACGCGAAACGTTAGTGTTCGTCTCGGATATCGATCAGAGCTCCCCCAGTCTTTAGAAAGGGTCTTCCCAAGATAAGTGGGATGTTGTGATCCTCTTCCATGTCTAGAACCACAAAATTGGATGGTATGATGAATTCCTTCACTTTTACGAGCACATCCTCCACAATCCCCTTTGGGTAGGAGACAGAGCGATCCGCCATCTATAGTGATATGGTGGTGGGCTTGATGCTTCTGATGGCCAGCCTCTTGAAAATTGATAGCGGCATCAAGTTGATGGATGCTCCCGAGTTGCAAAGAACCTTACCAAAGGTCTCTCCTCCGATGACATAGGATATAGTGAAGGACCCCGGGTCTTCTCTCTTCAGTGGAATGTTCCTCTGAATAAACGCACTGCATTCCTCGAAGAGGTTTACCGTCTCGTGCTCCATGAATGGTCGTTTCTGAGAGACCATGTCTTTCAGAAATTTGATGTATCCGGGCATCTCCTGCAGGGCCTCAACCAATGGAATGTTGATGTGCACCTTCTTCATGTTCTTAAGGAAGCGTGCATATTGTTCTTGCATTTTGGTCTTCGCGAACCGCTGAGGGAACGGCATTGGTGACTTTTTCGAAGGCGTACCAGGCGTCGACTTTGATCGAGGTGGCCCTGCATCGGTTGACATGGGGCCTTATGTGTTTGCTGCGGCCGAGCCTCAACTTCGATCGGCGTGCTCGGCGTCGATCAAAGTTGAGGGCGCTTCTACATCCTCTCTTTCCTTTTTGCCTTCTTCGGACTCCAGTTAGTCTGCATCTGGATGTTTTGGTCCGTCATAGGACTTACCCCCTCTCAGTGTGATGGCATTCACCTGATTCCTCTGGTTCTGATTTTTGGGGTTTACTTGTGTGTTGCTTGGAAGCTGTTCGGGCTTGTGCTGGGCTCCGAGGGCGTTGGCGATCTAATTGACTTGTGTCTTAATGATTTGCATATGTTTCTCCACACGGTCTACTTTAGTATTGAGTCCTGAGATATCTTGTTCCAGCTTGCTCACTTTATCAGTGGACCCTTGCATAAACTTAGCAAATATCTCCTCGATATTTGGCTTCTTCTTCTCCACCACTGCTCCATCTTGCACTGCAAATCTAGGTGGTGGTTGCTCCGCCGCTTGAGGGTTCGCGTAGGAAAACCCAGGGTGGTTCCTAGCGTGATTGTAGTTGTAGGGCTAATTGTGCTGCTGATATCCTCCGCGGTAGTTATTCTGGTAAACACCCCTTTGGATGAAATTCACATCAGCGCAGTCCACTTCAACTGGAGCTTGCACTGGCTAAGGTGAGATAAGAGGATACCGTTGTTACTCGCATGTAAGCTTGTTAACAGATAGGAAATACCGTTGAATGTATACTCATCGTAATAAATGCTTTCTGTATACAAAACCCAACCCGAAACACGATAATAATCAAATATACAAACTGTTAGCACTACACTTAGAGCTAAAAATCTTGTATACGACACGATAACCCGACACAAAAATTATGACACAAACACATTAAGGTTCGACACAAACCTAGCACAAAGGACACAAATTTGCACCCCTTTCCAAGTGCTTAGTTTGAGAGATTTATCACAACTATGAAGAAATATGAGTATCAGCAAAGTAATTCACATCATACCCTATTTATAAAGAAGCAAGGTAATCTCATTACTTGTTTAATTATCTATGTGGATGATATGATCATGAGAGGCGATGAATTAGAAAAAATCATGAACTTTAAGGAAAATCTATTTAAAGAATTTGAGATGAAAAACTTGGGAAATCTAAAGTACTTTCTCAAGATCGAAGTGCTCAGGTCCAAGAAGGTAGTCTTTATTAATAAAAAAGTATATTCTAGATCTTTTTGTTGAGATCAGAATACTTAACTGCAAGCCAAATATATACACCCATTGTTGTAAATCTCGGGCTACAAATTGTAGATGGAGAAGAATTACCATATAAAGGGCAATATCAACATCTGGTATGAAAATGTATCTATATCACTCATACCCGACCTGAAAATGCATATGTTCTTGGTGTTGTTAGTCAGTTTATGCACCGACCCTCATCTGATCACTTAAAAGCTGCACTGAGAATTATAAGGTATCTAAAACGAACCTTTAACTATAGATTACTATTCAGAAAGATTGGATATCTAGAGATACACGCCTACATAGATGCCGACTGGGTTGGAAATCCAATGGACATGTGATTCACTGCAGGATACTTTACCTTGGTAGGAGGAAATCTCATCTCCCGGAGAAGCAAAAAAAAAAAGAAAGAAAGAAAGCGGTAGCCCTCTCAAGTGCATAAGCAGAATTTAGAGGGATCAAGAGTGGACTAACTAAAGTCCTCTGGTTAAGAAAACTAATGATGGAGCTAGGTCTTCATTCAAGAAAGATATGTTAAAGTTGATAGAGAAGATCGAAGGTGGAATTGTGGCATTACCTTTTGTTCGATCTAAAGACCAACTAGCTGACATCCTAAACAAAGCAGACTCAGAAGTTTGACGAAGTTCTTGACAAGTTAAGTATTGGGAATCTTGTCACTTAACTTGAGGGTGTGTTGGAAAATGAAGAAGATACATTCCCCTAAATTAAGGACCAATCATACATATTAGTATCTGTTTATGATTTCTATGTTCCTTGTACAAATCTTTCTTTTGAAACCATACTGCTTCTTTCGAAGCTTCAGAAGCTGCCAAATATTCTGCTTCCATGGTGGAGTCAGCAATGCACTTCTGCTTTGCACTCCTTCATGATATGGCCCCACCTCCCAATGTAAACACATAGCCAGAGGTGGACTTCTTTTTGTCTCGGTCTGCCTGGAAATCCAAATCAGTATAACCCACAGGGCACAACTCCTCACACTGATAGACGAGACAATAGTTTCTAGTCCTTTTCAAGTATTTGAGTATGTGCTTTACCGCGGTCGAATGCGTCTGTCCAGGGTTAGACTGGTATCTTTCTACCATGCCTACAACAAAGCAGATATCTGGCCTCGTACATAGCATTGCATACATGAGGCTCCCCACGGCCGATACATACGGCACATTCCTCATCTCATCTTTCTCCTTTTATGTCACCGCACACTGATCCTTGGAAAGATGTATGCCATGTCTGAAGGGTAACATACCTTTCTTGGCAGTTTGCATGCTGAAACGGGCAATCACAGTATCCACATATGATCTTTGAGACAAGGTCAGCATCCTCTCATTGCGCTCCCGCAATACTTTTAACCCTAAGATGTATCCTGCCTCCCCAAGGTCCTTCATATGAAACTGTTCGGATAACCACCCCTTTTTGCCCGACAATACTTCCACATTATCGCCAAATAGGAGAATATCATCTACATAAAGTGCAAGGAACACCACGCTTCCGCTGACACATAGACGGTACACACAACTCTCGTTTGAACATTGTGAAATCCATAGGATTTAATCACTTCATCAAAACGTAGATTCCATGATCGTGAAGCTTGTTTAAGTCCATACAACGACTTCCTTAGCTTCCAGACCAAATGTTCTTCGCCCTTCTGCACATAACCTTCTGGTTGTTGCATATAGATGTCTCTACCTTCTTCAAGGTACCCGTTTAGAAACGCGGTTTTGACATCCATCTGCCAGATCTCTAGGTCCTTATGCGCTGTTATGGCTAGGAGTATACGAATGGACTTAAGCATGGCTACCGGTGAGAAGGTCTTGTCATAGTCTACACCTTCTTTCTGATTATAACCCTTCGCCACCAGCCTTGCTTTGAAAGCTGTAATTTCACCATTCGCTCCTTTCTTTCTTTTGTATACCCATTTGCACCCTATGGCTCGACAGCCATCTGGCAAATCAATTTTCTGGTATACATCCATAGTCGTAATGGATTCTATTTCCGAATCCATGGCGATCAGCCATTTGTCTGCATCTTTATCAGATACCGCCTCATCATATGTCCAGGGATCGGTATCATCCAGTCTATTTTCCGGGATCAAGTCAGAGGACTCTCCCACGAACATATACCTCTCGGGTTGGTGGACAATCCTCCCACTACGACAAGGCATCTGAACCGTGTCAGTAGTTGGCACAGTACCCGTTGGTCCCATACCTTGCATTAGTAGCAGTGTTGGTATTGCCTCACCTATTACAGGTGGATCTACCACTACACTGGGCTTTCCTGATGAAATCGCTTCCTTATCCTCAAGCTCGTGGAGGATAATTTCACTCTTGAATCTATGGTTTCTTACATATTCGTCCTCCAAGAATCTTGTGTTGGTATTGACAACCACTTTCTGATTCTCAGGACAATAAAAGTAACCACCTTTCGTTTGCCTGGGATATCCTACAAACAGCATCAGCTTACACCTACTTTCTAACTTATCAGGTTCCTTTGTCAGCACATATGCTGGACAACCCCAAACCCTCACTCTGTTCAAACTTGGCTTTCGCCCATACCAGAGTTCCAAAGGCATTTTAGGAACTGGTTTAGAAGGTACCAGGTTAAACAAATATACCTCTGTCTCCACATATCCCCAAAATGAAATCGGCAAGCTTGCATAACTCATCATTGACCTGACCATTTCCAAGAGAGTTCTATTTCTTCTTTCCGCTACACCATTTTGTTGAGGGGTTCCTGGTGCAGTCCACTGGGATGTAATCCCGTTGTCTGCCAAGTACTTCAAGAACTCGTTACTGAGGTATTCTCCACCATGATATGATCGTAGTGTCTTGATAGTCTTACCTAGCTTCTTTTCTACCGCAGTTCTAAACTCTTTGAATTTCTCAAAGCATTCAGACTTGTGGCGAAGCAAATAGACATATCCGAATCTTGAGTAATCGTCAATGAATATGGCGAAGTACTCATAACCTCCATGAGCTTGCGTGGACATTGGTCCACATTAGTCAGAGTGGATCAATTCCAACACATCCTCTGCTCGAGACTGACTTGCCTTAAAAGGCATGGTCGTCATCTTTCCCTCTATACATGATTCACAGATTTGATGCTGTACCACTTGAAAAGAATCCAAGAGCCCATCGCATGCTAATATTTTAATCCTCTTTAGATTGATGTGACCTAGTCTCAAGTGCCAGAGATATGTTTGATCCTCATTGGAAGAAAACTTTCTCTTTAAATAATTATTATTATTGGATGAGTTTGCAACATTCAAGGAAGATTTATGCATACAATCAATGATATAGAGAGAGTCAATCAGTTTGCCACGACAGATAACACCGTTATTACTAATGATAAAAGCTCCACTATAAAAAAATAACTGAATATCCATCACTAAATAACTTGGAAACTGAAATTAAGTTCCACCGAAAAACTGGCACATATAAAACATCTCTCAAAATCAAAACATTGTTTTCAAAGCATAAAGTAAAATCTCCAATGGCTACTGCTGAGACTCGCTCTCCGCTGCCCATTGAGATGGTAATCTCGTCATGCTTCAGCTGCCTTGTCGGCCTGAACCCCTGCAAAGTATAGCAAACATGATCAGTAGCTCTAGTATCCACTACCCAAGAATGGGTAGAACTGATGCTAAACATGTTTCCATTATAAATGCACATGACGTACCTTGTCTACCTGTGCTAGGCACTAGACAATCTACTTCACTTCGCTTGCGTTTGCATGGCCTGATGACGTCTTCTACCAGATCAGCTTCATCTAACCTTTTAAGCATTTCTTTTGCTTCAGCAACTGTTTTGTCAAAAGCTGACAAAGTTGGAGCAAATTCTAATGCTATCAGGTCAGGTTCTTCTCGCATCAGGGCCGAGAGTAACTCAGGAAGAGTAAACTCGCGCCTGGTACCGAGGGACTCGATGAAATCATTATAAGAATCAGATAGAGAGTGCAGGACAATGTTTATTTCCGCCCGCTTACTAATTTGTCCACCTCTCTTTCTGTACTTTCTCATAATTCTCATCATGCTGATGAAGTGCAGAATCAACGAACTCCCATCAATCATCTTCTTGCAGACCAGGTCCTCCACAAGATTATAACTAACAGTTCGTCTCACCTTCCCATATACTTTCACAAGGTCCCTCCATATCTCAACAGCAGTCCGGTACTTCTTGTACTTGAGCTTTAATTCTCTAGACAGACTGTTCATGATGAGTTTGCGGGCAAACTCATCAGAAGCTACCCATCTGTCATAGAATTGTCGCTCATAGCCAGTACAGTTCCAATACTTGGGAGATAGAGGGTCCATGTAAAGTACATGGGCATGTTTTGCAGTGCTGAGTATTTCCACGAAGCAAAACTTCCATTCGGGAAAATTCGGACCAGTTAAAGGGTTTGATATTAAGAGGTTGACAACGTGAGCAATAGACATGTCTGAAAACAATAAATTAAAGCAGAAAATTAAAACATAGTCGCAAACAATTAAAACAATTAAATATTGAAACCTTATGATAAAACAATATTAATGTTTCCTCCAATTTGCCTAAGTATTACTATTGCAAGCCACACGTGTGGACGTTTACAACAGAACACTTAACCAAACTGCATCTTTCAATTCCAGTCCTTTAATTCCAATCCATGCCCGAGTTCCTTAGACAAATGGAATTAATAATTGGAGACTAACTTAAGACCATATTATCCTACTGAGCAGGGACATCACAAATGAGTTATTCTCTGGATAACATCTAAGCTAGCTTTCCACCAATGCCAACCCTCTCATATAAGGATCTACTAGAACACACCTGATCCCTATAATAAGGTTGTCTCATTTAATTCAATCCCTAGAGAACTTATGAAAATTCAATACGCAAGCTACACATGTAGACGTTTACGCATGAACTCCCACTTCTCACATGAAATAAATGTTTGTTTTAAGAAATCCTATCTACTAGAACTTATGAATAATAAATTAAGTAAGCTACACATGTAGACGTTTACCTAATAAATTACCTACTTCTAATAAAGGATCGCTTTGTGGAGGTCTTACTAAATTATGAGCTTAGTAATTTTTAAATTCATAAGGTTCAATTGCACAGATTATTTTATGTAGCCATAATTATAACATTGCTAAAATTCTATCATGCATAGCATGAACCCTGAATTTATAGTTATAATTAATTACACAAAATAAATCACATAGCATGCTTTAAAGCTGTAAATAAAAGCAGTAAACATGCTCCTATTATCTACAACATGCTTATATGCTGCGCAATTAATATAAACACATATATCATGCTAAGACAGATAATAAAACAAATAAAAAATGTCCTCGTGGCCCCATGATACTAAGATAATAATAATTCTAACTATTACATGTTGGAATTATTTCTTACAGATCTTCGACTGGGCTCCCACTACTTGGACTGTGATCTAACTTTATTTTCTGAATCAGGGCCACCAAGATTTGATTCATCAGAAAATTGGACAACTGGGCCAGTTAACCAAATCGCAGGCCTAGGCACACATTGCAAGCCCAATAGCCCACGAGAACTCGGCCTGACGAGCCACCACCGGCGAACCACCGCCGCCACGAGGGCTCCCGGCATCGCGCAACACCCATGCACGTATATGCATTGTTGCAGCCCGCGACTCCGCCACCTCCGACTGTCGCCCGTTTCGCATGCCACCGCCCCGGCTTGCCCCGACCGTTGCCCGAACCACCGTCGGCCTCCGTGACTCGCTGGAATCGTGCAAGAGACGAGACTGGAGGCTTGCACGAACCGCACGCAAACCCTAGGGGTTTTCGCACCCCAGTTCGCACGTCCAGCCCTCTGCCGCCGTCCCCAGCCCGCGACCCCGACTGTCGAGCCACCACCGCACCACCTTCGCCCTGCTGACGCCGTCTGAAGGGGGGGAGAGCGCCGCCAGCGCTGCACGCGGGGCTACGCAGGTCTTCTGCACGCACGCGGAACCTAGGGTTCCGCCGCTGCGGATGCGCCCCGGCCGCTGCATGCCGCTGTCCCGGCCTCCTTGCCTGTCCTTCGCGTTGCCGGCCCAGGGCCACCACGCCGGCCTGGCCGGCTGTGGCCGCGTGGCTCGTGCCCTGCGTGCGCGCGCTGAGAAACCCTAAGGTTTCACAGCACCACCGCCGCCACTTGCCCGCCGCACGACGTTCTGTCGTGCTGTCGTGCGTCCCCTCGCCGACCACCGTGCATAGCGTGCTGCCATGCCGGCGCTGTCGTGCGATGTTGCACGGTCCTTTGTTCTTCGTGTTCTTTGTTTTCTGTTTTACATATTGAATTTTTAAAATAAATTACATTGAATAAACCTAATTACATTTTAAAAATCTAAATCTAACCACGGATTTATCTCGTGGGTGAAAAATGAATCCTTATAAAGGAGCGGATTAACCCGAGAACCACGAGGATGAAACACATAATCATACAATCCAAAAACCATTCATACCATTCAATTAATAATAATAATCATGCAAATCATAGGCAATATTATTTTTTCGATAGAGCTAATTAATGAACCTGGCTCTGATACCAATTGAAGGGATTCGTGAACTGAATCACGAAGTCCGTTTGCCCGGATCGTTAATTAGAATATCAAAAATAAATTGCTATGCCTATGATTATTCCTAGCATGCTCCTATTGATTATGTATAAAGAAGGTTTATGCGGAATACCTGGATTGCGAAACCCTGAAGAACGAGTGCACGGAGATTCCCCTTAATCTTTTTCCCACGCACAAAGATTAATTCCCTAACAGATAAAAGGAATTAAATCTGATAAAAATATATTAATATTTTCAAAACATAAGAGGGAGAGAAGAAAGAAGATCCTCCTGATCTGATCTTCTGATCTGTATCCCAACTCAATCTGAATATCTGGTGAAGATTCCCTTCAGATTCTTTGCCCGATTGAGAAGCAGAATTTTCTCCTAATTTCTCAGATCTAGTCGATCACCACAACTCCCTAATTCTGGTTTGCTGTGTGCAACTTATGATCTTATGGTGTATTGAGATCTGAGGAACTGAGGCCTATTTATAGGAAAATACTGGACTTCTATTGGGCTTGAGTTTCATGGTCCAAACCAGGGACCAGAATGCAAATAGCAAATAAGGCCTATCAATTAATTAATTCCCATATTCAACCCAGAATATAATAATTAATTAATTAATATTGATTCATTTCATCAGAGAATCAATATTGTCCTACCTATTTGCTACCACGTTTTGAGGTACGGGTTGCATGGGCTCGGTTTATAACCACATTTAAGGTTACAGACATTTGTTAATTAATTTATGCTCTGACAAGCTATTTAATTAATTAACATCTTATATTCCTAAGTCAATCCACTCAAACCTTTTCACTTATGCTTGAACTTAATCAGCCTGCAGGACTTTAGCATAATGAACCTTTTGAGCTGCTCAGGGAATGTCACCATCCTATACTGGATGTGGTTACCTAGTTCCAGTACCAGACAGTCATACACAAACTGCTATTACCCAAGATACAAATATACAAGCTCAACCAGAGCCTTTCACTGCAACTCAAAGTAATACACAATCTGCATATACTTCTGTACCTTCATATAGGCTTAGGATCTCATCAAGCCATGGAGATCTAGATTATTTTAATGTCAGATAAAAGAATTGATCTCGACTTAGGTCTTTATCAATGTGTGCCCCACACCAGCATACCAAGTCATCCAAGATAAGATGCTTATTACCGCGTATGCTGCAGCCTACACCGACAGTTTATCCTGGAACTGTCTCAGATGTGATAAATATTTATATCTCGCTAGGTCAAACGATCCATACGATCTTCCGTGATATACTACACACCGTATGATCTCCCTATCGACAAGATAAGAGGATAAATGTGTTTGCGACACATGTTTGTTAATTCAGACAGGAGATGAGCATACAACATTTATGATTCCTAGTATATTAACCAATCGACCTTGTACATAATATAACAATCATAATGCTTTCAGTAAATAAATCCATCAGCCTCCAACTAGATTTCTCATAGTCTCCAGTTATCATATTGATAACTGACAGGCCTCCAATCATTGTCCTTCTGACTGGGATGTGTAGTTAGCTTCTTACAACTGAGTGCTTAGCTAACTGAGGGCAAGAAATAAATGGTGGACCAACCCTAAACCCTAACCAACACTCCTCTGGTTCCTCAATTACGAAGGCCAGTAGTGCTCCTTCCTTAGAGTCATCATCCAAATCAGATACCATGTTATTATCATCATATGCAATATCAGACATCTCGGTTCTATAAATCATTGCTTCAGTGGATGCCATTGAAACCCCTTTTTAAAAGCTCTTTATCAATCCAGTTTTTTTCTTCCTATCCAACTATTGGGAATTCAAATTTTAAGTGATGGGGAGATTTGCATTCAAAGCAAGTATGTTGTGGCCGTTTTGATGGTCGAGTATTATCACATGTCTTCTCCCCAATTGTCTCATCAACTTCTAACTTAAGTATTTATTTAGCTTTATCAAGTCTCCTAGTCAACTTTCTCATTTGTTCCTCTAACTCTTGATCTGGGTCTGGATGAGGTTGTGCGCTCAGCTGTTCGGCTTAGAGAGCTGACTTATCTTTCAACTGTATAATTGGGCCTTTAACTTCGCATTGAAGAATGAGGTTGATAGTTCTTTTTTACAGATAGATTTACTTCCTCCAGTTATGTACTTGATGACTGGTGGGGTCTTTTTGCTTCATTCCCATTGATAAGAGCAATCTCAAACTCATGAGCTTGGAGGGACACAAAGATTTCTTTGACTAAAATGGTGGAAAGATCTCGTTCTTTATGACTGTTACTTTAACAAACCAGTCTTCTTTTGGGCATCCGTGACAATATTTTTGCATTAAGGTCAACAATTGAATAGCTTCTTCTGAGCGCACAACTCACTGATAATCGAATGATTCATATTTGTCGACGCACAAGTATAACTTGTTTCTTCCGATTTGATTAGATTTTTTGCATAGTTCTTCTGAGTAGTCACAAATTTCCTTTACACTTTCACAATGATTTGTGTCCTTCATCAGATCCTCATCAAAAGTATAAAATATAATGTCTTGAGCATAGGCCTCTAGTTGATTTATGCTCTTGTCATAGTTAGCTTTAAATCATTTTAGTCTCAACTGACAAGTGAGATAGTATACTGCCAACTCAAAGTTTTAATTTAGTCAAGTAAGGTTAAGTGTTCAGTCACAGATATACGCCAAAAACTAAGGTCGGTTGTTGGGTTTTAAGACGTGAGTAAGTTGTGTAAAGGAAATAACTGAAAGTAAACATAAGACAAGGACTATAGTGGTTCAAATCTCAACCGATCTTGCATCCACTCTTTGTTCAGTTGAACGGAATTCACTAACTCAGTTACACAAAGTAATCAGATACATGTTGTAACTTTAGCTCTTCAGTTTACGAGAAGTATTTCTGCCTTCTGGTTTCTGGGTTCTTCAGTTGCTGAGCTTTACCACAAAATCCACCCTAGCTCAACTCTTTCACTGACTTGAGTTGTGACTTTGAGTTCTTCACAAGAACATTGATCATTGAAGATATGCTTCTCATGCGAGCTCGGAAGTTCTCATATTCACTTACTCAGAAGATAAGTTAAACTTCGGTGATCTCAAGATTCTTTCTACTTGGATCTCTCGTGTTTGCAACACGCAAAATATTGAGAGCTTTCGAGAGATTTATGGGCGTCTTAGAGATTTCAATCTTAGTATTTTCAAACTTTTAGTAGTCTTCTTCGTCTTCTCTCATGGTATATTTATAGGCATTTAAAAAATATTGACGTTGAAGAGTTGACGGTGATTAGGTCCCATCAACAATTGTCTTTTGTACGGGGTTGTACAATCTGAACATTGCTTTTGCATTTATAAACTTTAGAGGAAATATATAGTCAGTCCGAGGAAGTTCAGCTCTGAATATGTTCTTCAAATTGTTGACACTCGCTCTTTTGTTTCATGTTAATCGTCAGAGAGTTGAATAATTGTTTTTGAATCAGTTGATATTCCATACTTAGTTGATTAACAAGGTAACTGACGATTGAGTCGATTGTTTAGACCATATGTCTTACGCTCTGTGTTAGAGTAGTCTCAATATAACTCAAGGAAGTAGTTCGAGTGGGTCGAGGAGACTAGTCCGGTAATGTGGGTCGAGCTGTGTAGGTCGAGAAACTCGCGGTGCAGTTCGAGTTGGATAGATATGGAAAATATATTGTGTATATCTTGTTTCCTTGTTGGACAAGATTTATCCTAATCAGTATTAGATTTGGATGGGAATAAATCTATTTTAGATAGATTTAGGTTTAGATATATCTTACCATATCTAGGGTTTATATTCCTTATGTGTTTAGGAATATCTCCATATAAATACCCCTGCTCCCCACCAATTGCAATTGTCACATACTTTGTATTTTCTTCACCATAATAATATCATCACCGAGGAGGCTTGAAGAGTGGACGTAGAGCTTACGCTTGAACCACTATAATTCTTTGTGTTCTTGTATTTTCTGTCAGTTATTTGTGTCGCAATCGCTTCAATTCACAACAAATTGGTGCGGTAAATGTGGATAGAGAAGCATTGCGATGGGTTCAGCCAAGTTCGAGGTGGAGCGCTTCACAGGATCGAATGATTTTAGTTTGTGGAAGTTGAAGATGCAAGCGCTGTTTGTACAGCAAGGCTTGGACGGTGCCTTGAAGGGAGAGGCTGGGTTACCTGACACGATGACGGAGCAACAGAAGAAAGATACACTGGCGAAGGCGCACAGTGCGCTGATTCTGAGTCTCGGAGATACGGTGTTGAGGAAGGTGTCGAAGGAGAAAACAGCAGCGGAAGTATGGACCAAACTGGAATCCTTATATATGAAGAAGTCCCTGGCGAATCGGCTCTATCTTAAACAATCGTTGTATTCGTTTAAGATGTAAGAGGGAAGACCGATCAACGAGCAGCTCGACGAGTTCAATAAGTTGATCCTCGATCTGGCAAATATCGATATGGCGATAGGAGATGAGGATCAGGCATTGATGTTGTTGAGTGCGCTGCCAAAGAGTTATTCGAACTTCAAGGAAGCCTTAATGTATGGAAGAGAGTCATTGACCATAGATGAGGTTCAGTCTGCTCTAAGTTCGAAGGAGTTAAATGAGAAGAACGAGGAGTGAGAGAACTCTCATGGAGAAGGCTTGGTGGCTAGGGCGGCTCGAGGAAGACCGGAGATGAAGAACTCCAACAGGGGAAGTTCGAGGTCAAGGTCGAGGCCAAAGCCAGGATCACAGCCAAAGGTCAAGTGCTTTCTCTGCCAAAAGAAGGGACATATCGAAAGAGATTGTCCGGAGAGGCAGACAAAGCAGGAGCAGAAGCAGCAAGCGGATGTAGCTGTTGCTGAGCAGGAATATGACTCTGGAGAGGCATTAGTGATTTTGAATGAGCGCTCGGAGAGGGAATGGATATTGGATTCAGGTTGTACATTCCACATGACACCTAATAAGTCATGGCTCGAAGGGTTCGAGGAGCAGGAAAATTCAAGTGTTCTTCTGGGTAACAATAAACCATGAAAGGTGGTTGGAATGGGTTCGGTGAGGATTAAGATGCACGATAATACAGAAAGGGTACTTCAAGGTGTAAGGTACGTTCCGGAGCTTAAGAGAAACTTGATCTCCTTGGGGATGCTCGACGAACTGGGTTACACAATCAAGATGGAAGCTGGGACTTTGAAGGTGTGCAAAGGATCCCTGGTCTTGATGAAAGGAGCTCGAAGGAATGGAATATACACTCTGATGGGGAGCACGGTGATCGGAGAGGCTTCGATAGTGACGGTTGACAAGTCAGTACTGTGGCATAGGCGACTCGTTCACGTTAGTGAGAGGGGACTACAGGAGTTATCGAAGCAAGATCTGTTGCTCGGGGATAATATCAGAGAGTTAGATTTCTGTGAAAATTGCATCTATGGGAAATCTCACCGGGTAAAGTTCGGAGTAGGTCGAGAGAGAGCTCGAGGAACTCTGGACTACATCCACTCAGATCTATGGGGACCTTCAAGGGTCAGCTTGAATGGAGGAGCAAGGTACTTCATGAGCCTCATTGATGATCACTCAAGGAAGGTGTGGGTCTACATCTTGAAGAATAAGAGTGATGCTTTGGAGACCTTCAAGAAGTGGAAAGTGCTGATCAAAAATCAGACTGGAAGGAAAGGGAAGAGGCTGCGAACTGACAATGGCCTTGAGTATTGCTCGAAGGAGTTCGAGAGGTACTGTTCGAAGCACGGTATTGCGAGGCACAAGACAGTGGCTGGAACACCTCAGCAGAACGGATTGGCGGAGAGGTACAATCAGACGTTGCTGGAAAGAACAAGGTGCATGTTGTTCGGTGCAAAGCTACCCAAGTCGTTCTGGGCAGAAGCAGTGACTACTACAGCTTATTTGATCAATCGGTGCCCCTCGACTGCACTAGGTTTCAAGACACCGGAAGAAATATGGTCTTGTCATCCTCCGGATTTTAGCAACCTTAGAGCTTTTGGTTGCGTGGCTTATGCGAACATCAAAGGAGATAAGCTTGGGAGGACGGCATTAAAATGCATATTCATTGGGTACCCCGAAGGTGTGAAAGGGTACAAGTTATGGTGTCTCGAGCCAGATGTAAGAAAGTGCATCATTAGCAGGGATGTGACGTTCAAGGAGGAGCTGGTAGGAGAACTGGATAAAGGGGCCGAGGAACGGGAAAATAACCTTGAGAAACAAGGTGGTGCTTCGGAGGAACAGTCTGACAAGGTCGAAAGAGATAGATCAGTTGCTGAGATTGAGGTGGAACCGACCAGTGGGTCGAAGAGAGTACCTCAGGTGGATGGCGAGATCGAGGTTCAGGTGCACTTCAAGGTTATAATCTCACGAGAGATAGGGAACGAAGGCAGATAAGACCTCCCACTCGATTCGGATATGCTGATGTCGTAGCATATGCCTTTGTTATGGCGGAAGAGGTAGAGCTGGATGATACCGAGCTGAAGAGCTATACCGAGGCCATAACTTGTAAGGAGAGGCTCAAATGGCTCGATGCCATGAAGGAGGAGATGGACTCCCTGAAGAAGAATAACACCTGGGAGTTGGTGGATAAGCCGGGGGAGAAGGAATCGATAGTTAGCTGTAAGTGGATCTTCAAGAAGAAACAAGAGGTTTCTGGGGTTAGATTCAAGGCTAGACTAGTTGCTCGAGGCTTCAAGCAACGGGAAGGTGTGGATTATGGAGAGGTGTTTGCGCCGGTGGTAAAACAAAGGTCTATAAGGCTGATATTGTCGTTAGTTGCTCGGTACGACATGGAGTTGGAGCAACTGGATGTGAAGATCGCATTTCTGTACGGAGAGCTGGAGGAAAGGATCCTTATGACACAGCCCGAGGGCTTCGAGGAAGCTGGTAGCGGGGAGAAGGTGTGTCTTCTCAAGAAGTCATTGTATGGATTGAAGCAGTCTCCAAGGCAGTGGAATAGGCGGTTCGACTAGTTTATGGTTCAGCAGGACTTTGTTCGATGCAAACACAACCCATGTGTATATTTTTGAGGTGAAAATATGGAGACTCGAATTTATCTACTGATGTACGTAGATGATATGCTGATAGCGAGTCGAGATAAGCAAGGGATAGCCGAACTGAAGGAAGCTCTGAGTCAGGAGTTCGAGATGAAGGATCTCGGTTGTGCTCGAAGGATCCTGGGTATGGAAATAGTTCGAGACAGAGCTCGAAGAAGACTCACATTATCTCAAGAGGTATACTTGATGAAAGTTCTTGAGAAGCATGGAATGAAGGATGTAAAGCCTGTGCTCACTCCGTTAGCAGCTCACTTCAAGTTGAGTGCTGCTGGGAAACTCGACGAGGAGGAAAGAGAGTTTATGAGAGGTGTTCCTTATGCGAGCGTTGTCGGTTCATTAATGTATGCTATGATCTGTACAAGACCGGATCTTACTTATGCTCTCAGCATGATTAGTAGGTTCATGGCCGAACCTAGGAAAGAGCATTGGGCAGCTCTGAAGTGGGTCCTCAGGTATGTTCAAGGGACAGTTGGAAAGGGTCTAGTCTTCGAGGATGATGGTTCGAGCTTGAGGCTCCCAGTCGAAGGGTTTGTAGACTCAGATTATGCAGGATGTATGGATACGAGGAAGTCATTGATGGGTTTTGTGTTCACATCGTATGGAACAACGATTAGTTGGAGAGCACGTCTGCAGAGGGTAGTTGCCTTATCTTCGACGAAGGCGGAGTACATTGCCTTGACCGAAGCGATTAAGGAAGGTCTGTGGTTGCTCGAATTCATGAACGAACTGGGGATTGATCAAGGAAAGATGAAAGTTTCCTGTGAATTGTGATAATCAAGGTGCTTTGCAGTTGGCAAAGAATGATGTTCATCATGAGAGAACTAAGCACATCGATGTGAAGTTCCATTTTATTAGAGATGTGGTGGCAGCCGGAGAGGTCGAGCTGCACAAGGTCAATACTCTCGATAATCCTGCGGATATGATTACGAACAGTTCCAAGTACTAAGTTTGAGTACTGTCTGGAACTGATCAAACTGTTGAAGTCGAACTGAAGAGGAGGTGCCAAGCCGAGGTGATATTGAGCCTAAGGTGGAGAATTGTTGGAGTAGTCTCAATATAACTCGAGGAAGTAGTTCAAGTGGGTCGAGGAGACTAGTCCGGTAAAGTGGGTCGAGCTGTGTAGGTCGAGAAACTCGCGGTGCAGTTCGAGTTGGATAGATATGGAAAATATATTGTGTATATCTTGTTTCCTTGTTGGACAAGATTTATCCTAATCAGTATTAGATTTGGATGGGAATAAATCTATTTTAGATAGATTTAGGTTTAGATATATCTTACCATATCTAGGTTTTATATTCCTTATGTGTTTAGAAATATCTCCATATAAATACCCCTGCTCCCCACCAATTGCAATTGTCACATACTTTGTATTTTCTTCACCATAATAATATCATCACCGAGGAGGCTTGAAGAGTGGACGTAGAGCTTACGCTCGAACCACTATAATTCTTTGTGTTCTTATATTTTCTGTTAGTTATTTGTGTCGCAGTCGCTTCAATTCACAACACTCTGTTATCTGATTTTAACAACTGAGTAACTCATAGTGAATGATAAAGTGAGTTAGTATGATCAGCTTCGATTGAACTCTATTTGTCTTCAATTTGCTGTTGATTCCTCATCTATTACAACCTAACAACTTATACAACATTACATTCTATAATCAACTATATCCTCATTAGCTGTATAGTTGACTTGTAATTTTTTACAATCATCAAAATTATAATTTATTTCATATCTGGACATTACATAATTATCAACTTGTAACTTCTTTGATTTGCTAATATTTTAAAATTTGCAAGTATAGTTTTTTTTACAATTTGAATTAGGCTAATTTTACAAATTTAAGTTCCCTTATTTAAATTTTTAATAAGATTTAATTAAATTTGATGGATAGATAATATCTTATAGTATTGTTGTTATAAATATTTTTGAACAGTCACTAAAAACCATTTACAAATGTATAAATGATTTTGTTATTTATATTTTTGACATCATCATAAATATTGATTTGGCTTTACAATGCTAATGTATTTACATTAAAATTTATATCTTTACAATATGTAAAAATAATAAAATTATGTTTTTGTCACATTCTTTTCGAAATCATTGCAACTTCACCAAATTCATATTTAATTTTAATATCTTTTTTTTTAATGTTTTCTTACTATTTTTAAGTTTTATTAAACTTATATGTGTAGTTTGATGTAATTATATATAATTTTGTCAATAATATTTTAATATGATAAAATAAAATAGTGTTGGTTCGCGCAACAACCAAGTTTTAAATTAGTTAAATTAATAATAAGAATAAAGAATAATTAAATTAAGATATTCATTTTAGAGAGATTTCAAAATGAATGGTTGGAAATGATAGTGAAATTTTAGAAACATTGATTGGGAAATAGAGCCATTGGTTTGGAGATGGCTTAATAATTAGGAAAGAAAAATAAGGAGAAGTGTGAGTTGATGGTTGGGAGCAGTGATGTAAAAATAAGCGCTGACCGCCTCCGATTAATTGTTGGGGAGTTGATTATCATACCGAAAATCATATAATTGGTTGAAAAATTAATTTTTTCTTGTGCGGTGCCACGGCCGATGAGTCGGATTAGGCGGGTTAGGCGGCTTAATTAGGCAATTTTGCATTTTTTTAAATTTAAAATAAAAGTTAAAATTTTAATATATAAAATAAATTTATAAAAATATTTATATATTATAAAAAATAAAATTAAAATATTTTTTCTCAAGATAAAAAGTTAAAATATTTAAAATATTGGTTTATGAATGATTGAAATATTAGAATATAAATTATCATAATATGGAAATATACATTAAATTTAGGTTATTAAATATTGAAATATAAATGTTGTAATATTGATTTTAGGACATTTGAGTAATATTGATCAATTTTTACTTAATTAAGATGTTGAATATTTGAAATAAATGAAAAAAGTAATAAAAATATTTTAACCGTCTAAATCGCTTAGATACTAGGCCCTCTTCAAGTGCCCGACTAAGACAACAATTTAATTTAGTAAAACAACATTTGGTTTCAGTTAGGGCAATATGATATTTGTTTTGGTACAGTTAAGTAATCATTTTTAATTAAACTTTTGAGTTATATTTAGGGTTAGTTGCAAATGTTGACAAAATTTTCATATATTTTGTAATTACAATTTCTTTTAAAAAATTTAGCAATTATGATGAACATTTTAATTACAACAAATCTTTTAAAAGAATAACATTATATTTCATTATTTCAATTCTAGATTTTTATATTTCATCAAAATATTAAGAAAAAGAATATATCAGCAAAAATAAAGTCTCAAATTCCTTTTTCAATTCTAAATCTTTTTTTGGCCGAAATTCACAATTTGTTTAACATTGTTACTAAATTTACAATTTGTAATCTAGTAAATTATTCTCCAAAATCCAAATTAAGTTAGAATTGTCTTCTTGGTTAAAAGCATCGTAATTTGATTTTTATTGATTTTTTTTTAGGGTAAATAGGGGAAAATACCCTAAACTATTGACGTTTTCGGAAAAATACCACAATCTATTTCTATAAGTTAAAAATACTCCAATCTTTACTTTCATTTATGAATTATACCCTAATTTATTAATATTTTGGAAAAATACTCCAATATATTATTATTAATTATATATACTCCAATCTTTAATTTTGTGTATGAATTGTACCAAAACGAGAAATATTATTGGCTCACGAGAAATTTGTGTTGACATTTGTAGAGATAGTAATAGGGCTCGAGTTCATACAAAATATCATTGTCAAATGTTGGTTCGAATAACATCAGAGTACAAGCTTATACGACACATGGGGAAGTTTAGTTTCAGAGGTTCAATGCAGCGAAGATTTATGTAGTGGAGATATGTATATGGAGATACATATCTCAGGATCAAGCTCTAGTTTGGACTGCTCACACATTCCTGCTACCACCTCCTCTGCTCCCAGCTTTAACCTGCATGTTTTAGAAATAACATGCAGGGGCTGAGTACACCGTGTACCCAGTGAACACATCCCCGAAATAATACAAATATAAATTGTTATGCCCTTAATTGATAAGCCATGAGGTTTTGCTTTAGAAATCCTCTCATGCTTATAAAACAGTTTCATGTACCTTACAAGGTTAAACATTTAACATGTGATCATAATCTATTTTAATGGTGGCTTGGAAGCAGGCCTACTTCCAAGTCACGATGTACAGTTGGGAATGACATGATCCACTCAACCCACTGTCATCAAGTGCATTGATCTTGGAATGTCCATCGAGACCTGATCGACTTTACCCACCTTATCCCCCTGAGTGTCAACCCACGGTTGATCCACTCCACAATTAACAGACTGGGGTAACGGGCCACCAGTATAACATACCAGAGTTTTAACTCATGGTACTGCGGCTCAAGGAATGTCCATCTTGGCTCGCAATTAGTCAAAAACTGCTCAAGGTTTAGAACCTTGGTGCATTTTACTAACGTCTCCTTTCTCTCTAGCCAAGTACATCTTAGCTCAGAGGTACAGATATGATTCACAAACCATTTTGGCATAACAATCATTTTAAAACAAAACCTTTTTCATTCATTTGATTTTTGAAAGGAAAACATTTTTCATGCTTTAGATGTTTATAATAAAAGCCCACCTTTTGTTCTTACGGATTTAGATTGCGCGGCGGCTGCTCAAAAGCAAAACCTTGCCCAACGTGTTCTCCTTAACATATTAATCACAAAACAAGGATAAGACACATATTCATAAACCACATAATCACAATACATCATAATTCATTTAAATCACCCTTCAATAAAAATCTATCATACTCTTCCTATAATCAATTTCATAATCAACCATCTAGCTCATAATATGCTTACTATTTTCAATTTAAGATTCAAATCCCTTCTATTAATCAAGAATCTCTACATTGCCTTGTTCCGTTTATGATTCACTAAATCATAAAACTCCTTCAAATTCACAAGTAACATTTCTATACTTTAGCAAGACATTTCAACATGCTCACATATTCATACCATTGAGTCTTTGTTCTTATCATTTGTTCTAGCTCCTCCATCAACCAAGTTTAATATCAAGCTTACTTAATAACACATTTCACCATCACAGTAACAAGATATCAAGCCAATTATCTCATTCTAATTTACGTTTAAATCATGCTAATAACCTCTTATAATATGCATGAAAGATATTAAGGTGTAGCTTATGAAAAATGATCAAAACAACAACCAAAACCGACGGCTCGCAAGGAACACACGGACCAGCCGCGGTCGAGCCCGTTGCGCCCCTGCCCGCGCCCTTGACCGCGCCCCGGCTGCACCCCCGACTACACCCAAAGGGCTGCTGCAGCCAACCTTTGGCATGGTCCCAGCCCTCAGCCACTCCGGCGACGGGCTGCGACTCTTTCACATCAATTACACCCCAAAATCCAACCATAACATCAATCACAACAAACATTCTCCAACCACATTTAACCCCAAAATCAATCACAACAATAATTCCACATATACACATGCTAAATAACACAAAAACATCATTGCATGTATGATCAAATCCCAATTGATGCATGCAAAGATGAAAATTCCAAGATATAGGTTTTTACCTTCTCTTCCAAGTGATCAATTGATGAAACTACCAAATTCCACAACCAGGCTGCGACCTTAAACCCTTATTAAGTTCCTAGAACAAGTAAACAACAACAAACCAAAGAAATTCTAAGATTTGAGATCAATCCAACTCAAAACCCAAAATTCGTACTTCTCTGTCACAGTTTAGAAAAAGGGCCATAACTCGGTCGTTTCTTACCCAATTTGAGCAAATGAGTAGTCTACGAGCATCTACTCTCGAAGATCTACAATTTTGCTTCTCACCACCACCTCGAATTCCGACATCTTCTGGCCAGAATTGCCGTCTGAAGTTGGCTGTCCTGTTTAGAGCTCTCTCTTCTCTCTCAAGAGTAATATGTATGAAGTGATTGTTTGTCTCTCACTACTTGAAGTTGTAATAGGCAGAGTGGGGGTAGCTTAGATGAGTCATAAGCTAGTTTGCTAGGGAAATAACAAGTGTCCCCTTCCCTTAATGATATGTCCCCTTATAATTTCCATGTTTTATAATGGAATTTTCATACATTTCTCCATATACTCATGTGTGTATGTATTTATCTTGATGTTTTCACTAAATTAATCATCTCTCTAGTGCACTTAATCATATAATCTTGCAATAAATCCCTTGAAAACTTTACTATAATAATTGGGTTATTACAAATATAATTTCATCAAAATTATCGGTTTAATTTTAATTAATTTTTAATACACTTTTAAGATTATTGTTATCTTTATTCAATATCATTGTATGAATAATTAAAACTGTTTATACATTCAATGACAATAGATTAGTGGAAGTTGAAATCACACTCGATAATTAGCCGGAAGATTTTATTTCACCTTGCTGTTTATCACACTTTGACAGAATTAATTTACAATGACACACAAAACCATAAACAATGATAACGATTAACTTAAAATCATGGTAGTCCATTCGCTCGGGGTGTAGTTAAAACACATTTTCTGTGACTGAGAGGTCACAGTTCGAGCTCCCAGGGGAACATCTGAGTGTGTGTGAGTGTGAGATTAACGTAAATTTATTAAAAAAAAAAAACCTTAAAATCATGGTAAAACATTAATGAAGCTTAAGTCAAAATTTGCAACTATTTATATTTCCCCTCCCCTCGCCTCTCCATTTTTCCATCCAACCCACTTCACTTCACTGATGAATAAACGCATCCCCGATTGGCTCAACAACGCTCTCTGGTCCGCTCCTTCGCCTCACAATGACGCCTCCCCGCCGTCTCCGCCTCCGCCTCCGCCTCCTGCCGCTGCTCCGCAATACGCGGAGGGAGAACATAGGGATCTTCTGAGTAGTGTTGTTTCTGAGAATAATGCTAGTTCCCGCTGCAGTGACGAGGAGGATGGCCTCGCATCACCAGATTCCACGGCGGCGCCTCCTCCTGCCGCTAAGGATGTTACTCGGCAGCATCATATTTTGAAAGAGGTTTTGGTTGTGTTAGGATTGACCATGGTTTTTTTCTTTTTGGGAGAAAAATTAAGTCACTGCTATAACTTTATGTGCGACTGTGATGCGATTTTTAACTTAAATCTGTGATGAGTAACAAAGAAAGACAATTCAGGCGTTGGCGACTGTTGATTTTGATTCCTTTATGCGCTAGAATTTGTGCTGATACTTCGTTCTATCTGTATATGATTTTTCGCATTATGATGCTTATTTACACATGTTTATTGGTAATTGTAGTTGTCAAAGAAGGTTATAGATATGGGAGAAATGCGGAGACTGGCATTACAAGGCATACCTGATGGAGCTGGTATTCGTGCAACGGTGTGGAAGGTACGGGCTTTGGTAATATTTTTGGTTTTTACGCATCTGAGTTCCATATGATGATCAAATGTTTCGCATGCTCTCAATTTACATTACCATTCCCCACTGAGAGAGGAACTGACAGACAATAATGAACTAAAGTTTGGCTCTGGTGCTGTGTTCCTGGAATAAGTTTAGTTTTTCATTTGCACTACCTGTTAACATTCATCTTGAAGGAAGGACAGAGTCTGACATGCAGGAGACATATGTTTGTAGTAATTCTACATAAAGAGTTATAGAATTGAAATGTTCCGTCTGTATTTACATTGCATTCTCTGTATTTAAATGTGGAAGAGTGCAAGAATAATACATGGCACAATTTGTTTTCTGTAGTCTTAGTTTATGTGAAATTTATAATCTGTGTCAATACTAAGCTGTTGTTCAGATGTTCATTTTTATCTTCAAGTTTCTCAAGATTAAGGAATTTCCTTGAGTTCAAATCTGATCCATTGACATTACTTATTATCACTCACTGGTGAGGTCAAATGCAAGAATCAGTCTATCTAGTAAGTTGGAGAATCTACACTAGGTATGATTTACCCTGGTACCTGTAGTAGAGAACTATAGGCTATTTGTTTAGGCCCTTCAGTTCATTGCGATATTGTATAATTTTTTTATTGTTTCTCTTCTCCTGCATGTGTATATCAGTGATAATGAACAATAAGAGTCTACATTTTGGATGCAATAAGAGTATGATATAATAAATGTGTGATTTCGTAAACTATAGAATTATTTATCCAAATAATTAGAATGATTTGAATATAATTTTTTGGATATTAAATTGATAAATCTAAAAACTAATTTAATATTGTATGAACCAAAATGACCCTGAATCAGATTTTTTTTTTTTCATTTTTAAAGTTGAAAATGGAATAATTTGTAATAGTACAAATTTAATATTTTTGGGCAGGTGCACTTGGAAAATGAGCTATTAATAATTAATTATTTTAAATGTGCTTGAACTTATAGCTTGAGTCCTTTCATCTTTAAGTATAAATGTCTCTGTGCTGTAAGCGTATTCAACTTGTCAAATGGTGAAGTAAACGAGAGCAAAGGAGTGTTGCATCCTAGGATTGGTTGATGGTCTGAGAGTGTTTTGCAACCAAGGATTGGTTGATGGTCTGATTGACAACAATTAATAAGAAATAGTTTTGAAACCTAAATAATCTCCCTTTTCTTTCATAATTGTTAAAAGTGGAAATAGTGAGTGGAAGCAGTGCCCTTTTTTTATGTAGACTATGTGAATGACAAATAAGGACATTAAGAAGGATTCACAGCTTAACACATATTGTCTCCACTATTTTTTCCCCCTTCTTGAATCCATGCTCAGATTTTTCAGTTTGAAGTTGATTTAAGATTATATGTTGATTCTTGTAGCTATTATTGGGATATCTGCCAGCTGATCGCTCTCTTTGGCCTTCAGAATTGGCTAAAAAACGCTCTCAGTATAAGCAATTTAAAGAGGAGCTACTTGTGAATCCTGTAAGTTCTCAATTATTACATATCCAGGAAGATGCAACCATTTCATATTGCCTTTGTCTAAGATATATACTGAGTAGAAAGCCAAAATAATATATAATAGGGAATAACAAAAGCTGGCTATGTGGTGACTTGTGAGGAATATTGCCAATAAAAGCATGCCATGTTATTCATTTTGTGATTTGGATAATCACTGCATGTTTAGCTTATGAGCTTTAATGCATAACTTGATGGATTTGTGAGATAGAGCAAAGATTAAGTGTAAACTGTGCTTCCATACCTTTAGAGATGCTTGTATGCATCTGTTAGTAAAATGGTCCAATTTGAATTGTCCTATAACACTTTTCACTGTATATTTTTATTAGTAAATGTCGATGTTAATGCCCAAATAAGGTTACTCTTGAGGAGAAGTAGAGTTGATACTTATTCTGCATAAGTTATTGTCACTAGCTAAGGATCCTCTTCAGAATTGGATATTTTCCATCCCGAAGTGTTGAGTTGCTCATCCTCTTCCATCATGTGCCGATAGATCCATACTTATTATTGCTACCCTTGTATATTAGAACCCACCTTTTATTGTTTACCTTCTAATGCTCAGTTCCTTACTAATTATTT
>JAPKLW010002289.1:12495-32488 GCA_026898455.1 Plectranthus barbatus | reverse complement strand
ATTATTTTAATTAATTTGTAACTGTATCTAATTTATTCGCAAATGGCCCACGGTATTTGTGGAATATGTATCGAGCTTACAACTTTATCTTTATTAGAAAACTATGTTATTGCCTGAAATGAATGAATAACTTGTGGATTCTACTAGAAATTATTGTATCTTAATGATCAAACCATAGCACCTATTTATATAAGAACAAACATAGTCTAAGAAAATAAAATCTGAATAAAATCTTGAAGATATATTCACATATATCTTTAACACTCCCCCTTAAGTTGGCGCATATATATCAATCATGTCCAGCGTGGTACAAAGATGAGAAAAATGTTCTCCACCCAATGATTTGGTGAAAATATCAACGATATGGTTGAATGATGAAGTGAATGGAGTAGCAGTAATTTGGCTCAAAACACACTCGCGAATAAAATGACAGTCCACTTTAATATGTTTAGTCCTTTCTTGAAAGAACAGATTATTCGCAATGTAAATGGCCGCCTGATTATCACAATACATAGGTAGAGGTTCATTATATGTGAATCGTAGCTCTTCAAGCAAGTTTTTCACTCTAATCATTTCACCGGTGATATGGGCTATAACTCTGTATTCCGCTTCAGCAGACAATCTTGCAACTGTGTGTTGTTTCGGACTTCGCCAAGTTACCAAATTTCCTCCCAAATAAGTGCAATAACCGGAAGTAGACTTTATGTCTTTGATCTAGCATAATCATCATCAAAATTGTTAAGGCCCATGTATGTTGGCCCATACCAAAGGCTTGCTTCATATACACATCAACCCTCTAGTATTCATTATTCATTCTCACATCTACAGGTATCTAACATGGTATCAGAGCCAAAATTAGGGTTAGGGTTTAATTTTTTCTTTCAATTTTTAAACCCACCCAGATCCCATAACGTCAGCAGCTGCGTCATCATCCCACATCATCTGCCTGTGCCGTCCGCCAAGGCCCGTCCGACCGCCGTTGTGAGCGACGTCCGCGGTCAGCCCTGTGCCCATGTATATTGGCCCATACCAAAGGCTTGCTTCATATACACATCAACCCGCTAGTATTCATTATTCATTCTCACATCTACATGTATCTTACAAGAATATCCTTCAATATTGAGATTGCCATTTTTCTTAAAACATAACCTTTTCTCAGGTGACTTCTTGATATATTGAAGGATACGGATAGCAGCATCCCAGAGAGCTTGCTCCGGCGTGTCCATATATCAGCAAACTAAGCCAACTGCAAAAGAAATATCCAACCTTGTGGCTGTAAGATATATAAACATTCCAACAAGTTTTTTGTATTTAGCTTGATCTTCGAAGATATCTTCAGAGTTGAGCTTTTATGTTTAGCTTTATCTTCTAAGATATCTCCAAAGTAATCCCAAGTATTGGGATTGATATCCATAGGAGTGTCAACTGGCTTCACTCCAAGCAATCCGGTCTCTTTGAGTATATCTACAACATACTTTTGCCGTCATAAAGAAATTCCAAATTTACTATGAGCGATTTCAATCCCTAGAAATACTTTGGACGAACCATATCCTTAATAAGAAAATGTTGAAGCAAATAAGATCGTGTACTTTTGCGTTGTGTGATGGGTAAATCATCATTGCAAGGTGGATTTTCTTGAGGAGTTGCAGGCAAATAAGACGAAGTAGTGGGACATGAGGTATGGTTTGCACGAGAACGACGACTATAAACGTGCAAAGGCTTAACTAGAGAATTGAGAGATAGTGGTGCAGTGACTGGTAGAGGAGTAGGACTAGATACATTGTGGAACTATGATGTGGTAGGAGAGAAGTTGGGTTGAGACTTAAGGAAGGTTACATTGACTCAAGTCTAATGGCGCTTTGTAACATGATCAAAACACTCATACCCTTTTTTGTGTGCAAGAATAACAAAGAAAAACACACCTAATTGATCGAGGAGACTACTTATCCAACCCTGGAGTAAGATCTTTAACAAAACATACGCATCCAAAGACCGGAATAGAGATCTATTGGGATATAGACAAGAAAAAAGGAATATCTCCCTTCAACACACTTGAAGGCATCCTATTGATAAGAAATCAAGCAGCAAGAATTGCATATCAGACCAGGAGAATTTTGGAACATGCATGTGATGAAGAAGAGTACGAGCAACATCTTACGTTCAACAACTCCATTTTGTTGAGATGTGTGAGAACATGAAGTTTGATGTAATATTCCATGAGTATCACAAAAGGTGGCAATAGACTGTTGTGTAAATTCAAGAGCATTATCAGTACGAAGAATTTGTAAATTAGTAGAATATTGAGTTTTTATTTCATGGTAAAAAGACTTTATTACAGTAGGGGCTTTAGTTCTTTCATTGAGCAAATATAACTAAGTCATACAGGAAAAATCATCAACAAAGATTAAGAATACCGAAAACCCTCTCTAGACTGAACTCAACTAGGACCCCAAACATCTCTATAAACAAGTTCAAAAGTAAAAGAGCTATGTTTATCGACTCTAGACGGAAAAGAATTGCGATGGTGCTTGACTAATGCACATGACTCACACTGAAAACCAGTAGATGCAACGGGTAGTAAACTCTTAAGACTAGCTGAAGATAGATGACTAAGATGACAATGCCATTGATATAGAGACACTGACACTGAGAGAGCACGAGAAGATGTCCTCCACCTATTGTCCTCTTTGTCTGCAAGTCTTGAATGACATAATACGAAGGATAAAAAGTTCCACTGCAATTGTGAGTTGTGGTAAGATGACTACCATATAACAACTAATAGGAAATTTAGGAGCTAACACAACATTATCAAGAGTGATATGAGAGCTAGTTGTTGCAACACCATTGCCATTTATGGGAGTTAAGTGCCATCAGTGAGACGAATAAGAGACAAAGGTGTAAAAAGAGACTTGTTACCAGTAATGTGTCCAATAGCACCGGAATCTAATAGCCAGGACAACCTTGTGACACAAAACACACCTACAGGGTAGAACTAGCAGCGATAAAGATGCAAAGGTAGAAATAGTACTAAAGGAGTTACATGTAGACGAAGTCATTTGCTTAGTAGAAGCTATATGTGCCCAATGAGAAATATGTTTGCTCTGACCACAATGACAAGTAGTGGAATCATAACCATGGCCACGACCACGGCCATGTCCACCAAAGGAAGGTAGGCCATGTGTAGCCATAACAACATTATTAGAAGTACTTGAGTTAGGGTGACCAGTGGTGACTCGAAGAACTCGAGATAGGGCATTTGACAATGATGGAACTTTATCGCCTGATTTGAGACTATCTGGAACAGGCCAAAGATCAGCATCCAACCCAGATAAAAATTTAGCTACCATAAATTCCTTCCATTGAGTTGCCCGTGTCACTACAGTATATGATAGAGGGTGATAAACAAGAGTTTCATAAGCAAGACCTTTTGAGAGTTGAGTAATACTTTTAACAGATTGACCAGACTGAGTATGAGAAAAATAGTTTCTCAAACAACTCAAACACTCGGGAGACATTTTTTTCATTGGCATACATCTCACATAACGTATCCCTCGTAGATTTGGCCGTGTCTAAGAACATGACATTCTTACTTATAGTTTTTTCCATGCTATAGAGAAGGCAAGTCATAAAAGAACAATCATCTGCACTCCAAGTATCATATTTGGGATTCGTAGGAGCAAGAGGATCACATAGAACATGATGTCATTTCTTTAAGAACCCAAGAATAACAAAAAAGCTTGAGACCACAACAAATAATTGGAACCATTTAATTTAATAGTAGTTCCCATGGCACAAGGTTTAGAATCCGACACTTTGATAAATTTGGGACTGATTGCAGAAAAAAAGAACCTGAAACACACTTACATGCAGTATTGTTCACTGCCGCGAGCAATATTCATGCGCCGATTCGGTGAAGGCTCCATAGCAAATGGGTAGGGTGGCAGATGGGAGGGAAAATAAATTATTTTCTAATCTCAAACCCTAGAAATTCAAAACCTTAGGATCAATCTATATATATACGAAAGCAAACTAGTGGCAAAAAAACTGTTCCCGCCGAAATTAATGTTATTTTTATATTTATTTTAATTTTTTTATTTTATTGTAATATAGATGTACATAAAAACAATTAAAAAAATATAATAAATTATATTTATCATTTTTTATTTAAAATATTTATGCTATTAATTTATTATATTTACTATTTTTTTAAAAATAATACAAATATAATCCTTTATGGGATAATATTTAAATCAAATCCCACATACTTTGAGTTTAATATAATTTTTTATTCTTATTAAATTTATATATATTGTTTCCCGTATAATCTAGAAAATAACTTATATTAAATGTATTAAATTTAGTATTGATGAATAAAAATTAAATATCTTTAAAAAATCGCAAAAAATGTTAAGATGTATAACGTTGTTAATTATATCATAATATCATATATTTAATTCACATAGCGCGGATGTAAATCGTCACATCACATCAAATTTTTTTTCGCTTTACTTTATATGTTTTTATATTATAACATATACATATAAATCAATAAACAATAATAACAATTCATATGTGTCATTTTTCAATAAAATATTATATTTTGACTATTTTATCTTATTTTATATCTTAAAACAATACAAGTATAATGCTAAGTATAATGCTGACAAATAATAAAAATATAATTTTTGATTGGTTAATTTTGTAAAAAAATCTCTTATTTTTGTAAGCTTTGAATTTTATCTACTTGCTTTGGTTTTTATCAAATTTATATATAGAGTTGCATGTATAATATAAAAAAGTTATAGTATAACTATATTAATATATATGTTTATAACCTTATACTTATATTTTAATATAATTAGATATGTAATTCGTGCAATACACGGGTATAAATCTAACAATAAATAATAATATAAATTAGTTTTTATTTATTTATTTATTTATTATTTATTCTATTATAATATAGATATATAATAATAATAAAACTATATTTGTCGTTTTTTCTTTAAAAATATTTGATCTCACTAATTTTGTATATTTATTATTTTTTAAATAATTCGAATATAATATCGTTTATGGGATAATATTTGAATGAAATCACATAGACTTTGTGTTTGACATACTTTTTTTATTTTTATTAAATTCATGTATATAATTTGACATATAATATGAAAATTAATTTATATTATAATGTATATATATATATATATGTATAAAGAATTGCTAAAAAATATTAAAATATAATCCCTCCGTCCCATTCGAAATGTAACATTTTTTTCCAGCACGGTAATTATTAAGGATGTGAGTGTAAGTGAAATTAATATTTTATTGTTGCGTGTAAAAAAGTTTCTATTTTTATAAATGTAATAATACGGTTGAGCCGTCCAATTTAGTAAATATAACAATTCGGGCGGGACAGATGAAGTATAACTTTGTTAATTATATTTTAATATTATAAAATAAGAAATTATATATTTGATTCGCGCATCGTGCGGGTGCAGATCTAGTTGCTTAAGATACCATGCTAGATATTATGAGAGAAATTATTGTATCTTAATGATCAAACCAAAGCACCTATTTATACAAGTAGAACAAATCTAATCTAAGAAAATAAAATCTAAATAATATCTTGAAGATATATTCACATATATCTTTAACAGCTTCAATCTTTCGACATCTTCTCAACTGTTTCCATGGCTAGTCAGTCAGAGATTACTAGGAGGCTGGAAGAGTCAAGCCTTGAGACCAATCAAGCAGATGAGGGCAGTTCACATTTCTTATCAAGATCAGAAATAAGTCATGGAGAGCATCCGTTAAGTCTTGGGAAGACTAGTATTTGGAATCAGTTCTTTCAGGTAATTCTAGCATCTTCACAACTGCATGTCATCAGTCATGTCACCCATCTGATGCTATTCTTCCGTATTCCCATTTTGTATTTGAACATGGAAATTTTTAGTCTCAAATTGCCCAATGGAGCATATGATGCCATCCATGAGTATGCTCATTGTGTTTTTGAGTATGGAAATTATTAGTTATGAGAATACAAGCTATTACTTTGTAACTGTGGAATTTTTTATTTTTAGGAGACAGAAGTTGTGGAACAGATTGACAGGGATGTTATGCGGACTCATCCAGACATACACTTCTTCTCAGGAGACTCCAGTTTTGCTAAATCCAACCAGGTGAGTCAGAATCATTTATTTTTCTTTTACCTATAGCTGGTAAGTGATATGTGTATATTTGTTCTTCTTGCTTAATTGGTGTCTTTCTTTTCAGGAGGCCTTGCGGAACATATTGCTTGTTTTTGCAAAGTTAAATCCAGGAATAAGATATGTGCAAGGAATGAATGAAATCTTGGCGCCGTTATTTTATATTTTCAAAAGTGATCCTAATGAGGAAAATATGGTATACTTATTTTGCACTATACTTTATATTTGGTTAACTAAGCTTGTCAAAATTATTATCTGAGCTGAAACAATAAGCTTTATACTATTTCTACAGTTTTTCATGATGTTAAACTAATTTCATACTTTTTATCAATATAACTCTTTGGCGTCTGCATATAACCTGGCTTACAGTCCATTTGACCTTGCAGCCCTCAAGATGGTGACCTCCTTGACTTCCTTACATTGACGATTTGCCGTATAATACTATAATCTAATGATTGAACTTAATCAGAAACTCTGCTCCATATTTGATTGGAAGAAAGTACTAACTCTTAATTTGCACCTGCTATTCATTGGACCAGAGATTTTTTTTAGATGAAATGCTACTGCTACGCGATTGCGTTCTGATGCACTAGAGGGTATTCACTTGACATGATGGGAGATCTTATGAGGATGCCTTTTTCTTCTCTCTTTTGTTTTTGCTTTTATTTTAGGGGCGAACGTAATGAGGAGTGCCCAAGCCTTTATAAAAGCACATATCTCCTCCATCTAGAGAGCTAGAAGAATAGGAGGTGTATTCAAAATGAGTAGAGTCCCATAGTTCTCTTTTACGTGAAAAAGAGTACAAACACCATAACAAAGAGCGAGATAGAAACTGTTTCCCGTAATCGTGCAGGTAATTGAGGCATGAATAACATGTTTCTCCACAAGTTTAACAACCACACCCAGGATTCCATAAAAGCCTAGTCAATGGTTGGCCTTTAACCATGGCTTTTTGGTTTAGTTGCTGTTGGGTTCATTAGCTTCTATGCCTAACAAGACATAAGGCATAACATTTTCATGTGAATTCTATGTGGGATATCATAACATTTTCATTGCCATTTGTAGTAATTGATCTCTAATTGATATGGTTTTTCAGAACATAGGTTTTACTTAACTAATATCCAAAAATTATATGCTTAATTGATAGCCAAAATTCAAATGATTGACAAAAAAGTATGCCAAAGCATTAAACGTGTGTCATGAATTTGTATGCTCACCACTTTAGAGAGTGTTGTTTGAAGTTAGAAGAAAATGATTTTACTTTCTTGTCTATCCTTTATCCGGAGCAGCGAGTCTTTTATGTTACTGATCAACAGAAAATCTATATGTAAGACTGTAACAGTATCTCTCTACTTTCATTGCTAGCCAAGTAGTGCTGATTTCCTCCAAAAGTGTTCCTTTTGCATCTATGGTTGCTCTATCATTGCATTTTCTTGTTAGGTTTCTTTTCATTAACACATTTTTCCACATGTCTGCAGGGTTCTGCTGAAGCAGACACTTTCTTCTGTTTTGTGGAGTTATTGAGTGGGTTCCGGGATAATTTTGTTCAACAACTTGATAACAGTGTTGTGGGAATCCGTGCCACCATTACAAGGTTATCACAGCTGCTAAAGGATCATGATGAAGAACTCTGGCGTCATCTTGAGTTGACATCCAAAGTAAAATCGCTTTACATGCATGTTGCTTGTTTAAAGACTTTCTAGTGTGTTCCCTTTAATTGATGTTTAAATGAGAACATTGTTTGCAATAGCAACTTATGGATCATTAAAGTTAACCTCTTGGTTTCATTAGGTATTAACAAGATCTTGAAAAGAAGAACCAGGACTCATGGCATTTTCCCATAGCTCCACGAGGCATAAGCCTCACAAGTAAAAACCGGCCTAGCTCCTAGTTCATAACCTTGCTCATAAACTCATAAAACTCATAACAAACAATACAAATTCTTGGTTCCAACTCATAACAAAGATATAAACACCACAAATTCTTGTCTGGGTGCTTGCTGAGATTTCTCGAGGAAGAGAGAGGTGGGCACCATGACATGAGTAGATGAGAGAGGGGCTCTGAACCGGCTTAGAAGTGTTAAGGCCCATATCATCTTGTCTCTAGTCTAGGCCCATATTGATATATATTACCCTAATTGTAATTCTAGATTCAATGTTTCTAAATATTCACAATTTGTAACATGGTATAAGAGCCTAGGTTATTTTTTCTTCCCCAACCCACGTCAGCCGCCGTCCACGACAGCGACCCATCTACATCGGCGCAACCTTCCGGCGACCTCCGTCGACGCGCATCCCTCCCCCGCGCGCGTCTGCTTCCTGGCGCACCTCAGCGCCTGCCTCTGTCGCGCGATGTCTGTTGCGTCCCTTTCCAACGCGCGCCTGCTCTGACTTCTCTCCTCGTTCAGTTCTGTTCCCAGCCATCTAATCGCCCGTGCTACTCCCCTTACAGCCGTTGGCCTCTCTGCTCTCTCTGCACGTTGGGCTTATTTTCTGGGTCAGTTTTTTTTTTAATTTTTGCCGGTGACTGTCTTTCTTGCCCACGACATTCATAGCGATTTGAACTTGTGAATCCTTCACTTTACGGCATTTTTGGTTTTGGAATTTGGGATGGTGCTGCACATCGAAGATAGAAGCAATGATAATTTCTTTCGCCGTCTAAAATCTGTCTGTACTTTCTATATCCATCTTGTACTGCTGCTGAGATCATTGTACTGCTGCTGAAATCATTATATTGCTGCTCACTGCTGGTCTCTGTTGTGGTGTTTTCTGCTTCACCGACCACACTTCTCTACTTCGTCATGTCTCCAATCAATGCCATTGGCACCCATGGTAGCAGCGTGGGCAGCGTGTCAGTTGTTGCTGCCTCACCAGTCCATGCTTCTCGATCATCTTGGGTACTTGATTCAGGAGCCTCATTTCATGTGACGTCTGATATATCACACTTGGTTGCCAGCAAACCAATTACTAATGGCGTTTCTATTCAGACAGCCGATGGCACTTGTTGTACTATTACTCATCAAGGTTCACTCTGTACTTCAAATTTCTCTGTTCCTGATGTCTCTATTGTACCTCAATTGTCTATGAACCTCCTTTCCGTTGGTCAGATCACCGATCATAATTGTTTTGTTAGATTTGATGACTCGTCTTGTTTTATTCAAGATCGTCGAAGTGGGACTGTAATTGGGACTGGTCATCGCCGTAGAGATTCTCCTAGCCTATATGTCCTTGACACCTTACATCTACCTCACTCTACTGCCCGTGTGTCTTCCGTTACATCTTCATCCCCTATCTCCTTTGCCCAATGGCATCATCGTTTGGGACATCTATGTGGGTCACGTTTTGTCTCTGTCATACGGGCTGCTGGTTTTTCACCCAGTGATCATGATCCTGCTTTATTTGTTCATCTCTCTCCACGTGGGCGTACCTTGCTCCTCTTATATGTTGATGATATGCTGATTACAGGAGATGATGAGGTACATATTTCTCATGTGAAGAAACAACTTGGCCAGGAATTTCATGTCTGATTTGGGACCTTTGAGCTATTTCTTAGGCATTGAGGTCATGCATTCTTCTAAAGGGTTCTATTTGTGTCAGTCCAAGTATATCAAAGATCTTATTGCTCGTTCTGGCCTATCCGATGATCGGTTAGCTGCAACACCTATCGAGCTTCACTTACAGCTTCGTCCTACTGATGGTGTTCCTCTTGAGGATCCTTCTCGATATAGACATATTGTGGGTAGTCTTGTTTACCTCACTGTTACCAGACCTGACATTGCTCACGCAGTTCATATATTGAGTCAGTTTGTGAGTGCTCCTACTTCAGTTCATTTTGGTCATTTGCTTCGCGTACTATGGTACTTAAGGGGCACATCATCTCAGGCTTTGTTCTATGCTAGAGATAGTCTGCTTAAGCTCCATTCTTACTCGGATTCTACTTGGGCGAGTGACCCGACAGATCGTCGTTCCGTCACTGGATATTGCATTCTTCTTGGTTCTTCTCCTCTTACATGGAAGTCCAAGAAACAAGCAGCTGTATCTCGGTCTAGTACAGAGGCAGAACTTCGTGCCCTTGCCACCACCACTTCAGAGATTGTATGGCTTCGATGGTTGCTAGCTGATTTCGGAATTTCTTGTGCTACGCCTACACCTCTTCTTTGTGATAACACTGGAGCCATACAAATTGCCAATAATCCTGTGAAACATGA
The DNA here is from genome assembly GCA_026898455.1 of Plectranthus barbatus. Classification (NCBI taxonomy): domain Eukaryota; kingdom Viridiplantae; phylum Streptophyta; class Magnoliopsida; order Lamiales; family Lamiaceae; genus Plectranthus; species Plectranthus barbatus. Next base: position 22,072 of record JAPKLW010002289.1, on the reverse strand, counting down.
ACTTACAAAACATATTGGAGTTGATGCTTCCTTTACTCGTTCTCACTGTCATCAGAAAACTATTGATCTGCAGTATGTGCCTTCTGAACTTCAACTTGCAAATTTCTTCACCAAATCACAAACTCGAGAGCATCATCGGCTTCATTTACTCAAACTCAACGCTTTGGATCCACCTTGAGTTTGAAGGGGGGTGTTAAGGCCCATATCATCTTGTCTCTAGTCTAGGCCCATATTGATATATATAACCCTAATTGTAATTCTAGATTCAATGTTTCTAAATATTCACAATTTGTAACAAGAAGAAGATGTGCTTCGAGAAATTGTGAATTTCTTTTATTGTCTGTTGTGACATGTAAGCAAGGGGAGGGAGATGAGCAAGTTTATTTGACTTTTTTAGGATAATGTTTAGGACTTTGGGGTTAGTAATCTCATTTTAAATTAGCCCATAAAAAAATAGTGAAAATATGCTCCCTACATCGATTGGAAAACAAATCCTGAAAAGACAGCAAAACTTGATGCTTTTGGCTCATACTTGCTTTTCAGAGTTGTAGTTGAGGTGCACTCCTCACACAGTTGAGGCATAAGCCTCAAAGGAAAAAAAAAAAAAAAGAGAGGCATTGCCTCAAAGGCAGTTTTTTCACCCCTTGTCTCAAGGTGCACCTCAAGAAATTATGAAACCCTGAGCATTAACTGAAAATCATTACAGAAGATACTCAAAAGTCAAACCTGCATTTTCTAACTTCAATTTCTTATTACGTTTCATATTTGTCATTTTCTGATATGCTTATGTGTTTAGGTTATGTATCAATTGACCATTTATAATGGAGTCGTTTTAGACTTGTTTTAGAGCATACGTTATTGTCTTCATACATGTTAAAAATATTTCAAAACTAGAGCTGACAAATCTTTTGTTTAATTGTTTTATGAAAGTGTCTTTTCAGCATTAAGTGTTGGATCTGGTTTTAGATTTTGTAACTTCTGAGAGGAGGTATTAAACCCACTGGTTGAACTCTGAGAAAATCCATGCCATATACCTCAATAGTAGGAGAGCTGTATTATGTATCTTTTTGATAGTTATGTACCACTAGCTGTTTTCCCTTGTAGACTAATTGAGAGAAAGACAACTGCTGTACTCATGTACACCTAGTTATGGTTCAGTCTCTTTTATCCTTCGATATCAAAACATATTGAATGAAAACATAAGTAGAGGAAATCTGTGTATCTATCGTGTTGTTTTATTCATCAACAACAGTAAATTAAACACACTAAAAGACTGTATAATCACTACTAAATTTAAAAATTTGTATACCATAGATATTTTAAAATCCTTTGATATGATTCCTATGTCTCATGGGTTGGTTGGTGTTCATGCTTCATTGATCTAGCTGATAGATGAGTTTTGCTTTGCTGGATAAGTAATTGAAAGATAAACAGCTACCAGCGGTAATTAGTCAATTCAGACGTTGTAATAGGTTTATATCTTCAGTTAGGTTGCAAGAATTGTTTTTGGAGTCTCGGACAATTCACGAAGAAGCACAAGCTACATCAATAGCTCATTGTAGATTTCTTTTTCTCTGTTACAAGTAAAATGCAACGTGAAGATCATCTCCTCTTTTAGACCAATAAATCATGCGAGGCATAATGAGAGTAGGAACTATGTATGCATCTTACATGAATTTATTTCTTAGTTATTTATCTACATGGCTTTTGCCATAATACTATGTTAGTGTTTGATTCTGACTAAGCAAACAGGGAAACAACATGTTGATTTTTTGTCTAATACAAATAGGAATTGATTTGCCTCACTCTCACACAAGTTAGAACAGTTTTGTTTTCTGTCAACTTGTGCTTCTTATCATTTGAATTTTGTTACTGAAACGGGATCTATGTGGTTGGATGTAAGAACCTAGTTAGTCTCATTTTTGCCTTGAATTTGCATTTTTCTTTTTCTTCTACCTTCTTCAACCTTTTCTATATTCTCAAGCGTCTAGAAAGAAATTCATGCATATCATGCGTCAAAGATGTGATGCTCGCCTCACTATGGATGCTTAAAAGGCCCAGGCCTGTGGTATATATCCTGTAACTATGGTTTTAGTAATAAAAATATATATGCTCGAGGGTTTGCTAAGGAAGGTGGCAAAGGCTGACGAAGGGGGCAAAATGCCTTTTTTTTTTGTTGAAGTGGAAAGATTTGAATAATCAATTTTACTTTACCATTGTGGAGCAGCATTTTGCAAAATGATGATGGGTCCCCACCAGCAGTCAACAACAGTCTCAGACTCTCAAGTCTAAGCGATGTCCCAAGCCCCCTTGAAAAATATTACATTGTACCACACCACCATTGGAATGGGTTTTGGAACCTGTTATTGGTGTTAAGCAAAGTAAAGCCATAGAAAGAACTAAGGCAATAACAAGTCTTTCCTCATATCATATCATACAGGAATAGAACCGGGAACCTTTCATGCGGTCAGTCCATCCACACTATAAAACTATATACTGATGGAGATTTGATCACAATAATAATCTGACTCCTCACCTTGACTTTCTTGTGGATGACCTAAAAGAAAAAAGTTTTTATGCCATCAGTCCTTCCTTCAAAGGTAGTTTCTTTGTCAACCCGAGGAAAGATGGGCATAATCATATATATTGAATTTGTTGGCGAGCTCTTGCCTATCAGCTACTCGTGTGGGGTGTTCATCCCTTCTCTAGTTAGTGACTTTGCCCCTTTCCTCAAGAACGAAGACCAAGAATCACGAGTTTAGACCACAGGACAGAATCCAACAGCTAATTGCTCTTTGCATCACCTGCTCAAGAATTAGCTTAATTCTCCCATACCATAATGGGGTAGGCTTGCATGCAAGTAGAATGTTGTGGGTGCCCAAGAGTTCTTTGCGGGCAGAATAGGATAGGAAGTAGAGCAAGTAATTCAAAGCTTGGGAGTAAATAAAGGACAACTTTTTCTTCAAAAATCTAAGCATAGCGATAACATGTGTGTGTTCAAGAACTCACTTGGTTCCTTTACTTTATGTCGGACTTATGTGGAAGACAATGTAATTGCGTATGACCTCGAAAACAGACTGTTGAAAGGTATGAGATTACTATCAACCCCCTCAGATAATCTTCTCTCTTGAATCTTCTGTTTTATGATCTGCTAGTCTCAAGTTACCAGTTGTCCCTGTGTGGGTAAGCCACAATTCCTCTCTCACATAGTGCATATGTATGTCCAGGCCACCCAGAGTCAGCCACGTGATACAAAATAGAGACATGGAATTATTGGTTTGACCTCTCTCTCGCGTGGTTGACTGCCGGCGATAAGAGCTTTAAATTGTTGATTTTAGTAAATAGATGATATTCTTCTCCTATGTCTAGATAGGCATGTGATGAAGCCAAATTCAACTTTTAGTGCAGATACTAGGAAAGCTTCTGTTTGGAAGAATGGGCTTACCTATTATGCAGAAATAACAAGTTGGAAGAAAGCAGTTGCAAGATGAATGGAATTGACCGAACAAAAGATGAATTTTTTGGAACTCGTTTTGATTTGTCACTTCACATGCAGTAAGAAACTGTTCTTAAATTAGCTTTAAAATAGTGCTTGGGACACGTCTCGGCAGTGATGTACGCTCAAAAGTCCCAAATGGCCCAAGTAGCTATCAGGTGAGCATATTGCTTGAGGTGTTAAAGAGGCGCCCGAGGCACAATAACATGAGCGAGGCATTTGCCTCACTTATGCGAGGTGCTACTATTGATTTATTATTTTTTTTTTCAAAAGAAAAATAAATTAACATGTTGAAAATATAATAAAAATAACCTAGTTGAATCAACAAAAAAATTATAATAATAACATTATTAGTAAAAGATGAGAAGTCAAAAAATTTGACCTTAGTGTAAAAAATGTTGTCTCACGTTTTGCTCTCTAACATTCTTCTACAATCTCACTCTACTCTCTCTACACGTTCCTGATGAAGATATATGTTAATATATCTAACACCAATTGTGGTTCTCTCATCTCTCTCTGTAGGTAGTTTTTCGTATTTTCTCCTTTTTCATACGTAAAAGGAATTAACTTTGTAGTCTTATTATATGAAAGATAGTCAGAGGGAAAGAATTAGACTCATTAGATTGATACTTTGATATTGTTTTGTGAACTATTTGTTGATTTGTGTGAAATTTATGATATTTATTTAACATCTATATTATTGAAATTGTGTACTTTATTGATAATATCATGCATACATAATTTATAAGTAATCTTATAACAATGTTCACCTTTGCCTCTCCCGTCACACCTTGGCTTTCTAGACCTTGTCACTTCGATTTATCTCGCGCCTTTGAAAACTAAGGTTCTTAGCCAACATTTACCATGCTCTTGGAACTGCCATGAGGCTTGGTCCAGTCTCAGCTAAATTCTTTGGGCGATTGTTTATCAACCCAGTTGTGTATGAGCTTCATGCTTTGGCTCATTGTGAAACCTTAATTCTAGGAAAGGAGGCGAAAGAAATTATCTATCCTGTTATCAACCAGTGAATATATTTATGACTTAATTATAAACTTTTTACTGCCAATTCCCTTAAAGCAGTTTTGAAATTCTCATGACAGTCCTGATATTTTAAAGGTCCTTTTCTTCATGTGGTTGTTTTGCAGGTTAACCCACAATTTTATGCATTCAGGTGGATTACACTCCTTTTGACTCAAGAATTTAGTTTTGCAGACATTCTCTTAATCTGGGACACCCTACTAAGTGACCCTGACGGCCCTCAAGTAAGCTATTTATCTGAATTGGCTTGGTGGTCATCTAATTTTAAACATTTTTACATATTATAAAGCTATATTATCTTGAGTGCCATTCGAAAATGCAGAAGAAAAGAGTTAGCTTAAGTTAATGCTGTGTAAGTTTTGAACTGGATACTTAGGAAATTGCCACTAAATTAAAACTGAGGATGAGTTTCATTACAATTTTTGATGACTATGCTTTTTTAGATGTGCCTATATATATATATTTTTATTTTTTTTTTTTTCTTCTTTCTAATTATGACCCTGAGAATAGTATTTGTCCATGAAGGTTTGTTGAATTGGTGATACTTGTAACCGAGTGCGTTTGGAGATTGCATTTGAAGCCTTACTAAGAAATTCACCTGACTGAAATTAGTTTGGGCCCTAGAGGAAAAAGGTTGATCTAATAAGCACGTACGAGTACGAAGTTATGTAGAATATTCTAGAAATAATGCCCGATATCTAAAGAGAAACAGAATAATCGATAAACCTGAAATTGTGGAGCAAAAAAGGTGAAGAATTGGAATACTTTCAACACCCATTGACCAGGTTAACATAGGACTGGAAAAAAGAAATCGAACTTTACAAACGAGCATTAAAATGACTAAACTTGCTAATAGCTACAGACACTTGTTTTGTAACTTCCATGGGGGCGACAGGAAGTGATAGTGAGAAAAAACCTCCTAGCAAAGTATTAGAAGCATATGTTCGGGTAGAGAATTGAGGATTCTATCCAATCAGGATTCGATGCATGAATCGTTCCTCGGATGAGTCAATCTCCATTCGTTGTAGGGCAAGCACACAGTGAAATATCAATCAAAACCTACACTCCATAGAAGAAGAATGTAACTGGAGGACCATTTTTTGCCATTCCGGATCTTAAAAAGTTTCCTGTCTAATGAAAATTTCCATAACAGCTCTCTCTCTCTCTCCCTGTTCCTCCTGAAATCTGCTTTTAGGCTACCAGTACATTTGATTGCACCCTGCAGAGTTGGTTCATTCATTCAGCATCAAATCTATTTTTCCTGAAACACATGGAAAATGTTGATGATATGATTGAGTTCAAACTACATGATTGCAGGAAACGCTGCTCCGAGTATGTTGTGCAATGTTGATTATTGTGCGGAAGCGTTTGCTTGCAGGTGACTTCACTTCTAATCTAAAATTGCTGCAGAACTACCCACAGACAAACATCAGCCACCTTCTCTACGTCGCCAACAAGTTGCGGGTCCTCTGATGATATCCTCCTGTACGTTATTTTCTCTCAAACTGCCTCATGTAAAATCTAGTTTGCTAACAGTTTCTTGGATTCATGCATTTGCCTAAGTTTCTGTAATTCTGCCAACAAAACAAGACATTCTTAATTTGTAATTCTTTTTCGGATCTTTTTATTTTACTACGATATTAAGTTTCCATTTTCTCATGCCTATTCCGCAAGCAATCAAGTTTGCTTTCTATTTATCAATATATTGTTTACAATACTATATATAAATATATAAAATTATATATATATATATATATATATATAAAGAGAGAGATGAGATCAAGTGAGAAAAAAATCTTCCTGTAAGAATCATATCCATTAGATTTAAATAAATCAATGGTTGATATACAATCTAAGCAACAACTAAAACACAATTAAAATACAATCACGCAACATTGATTGTGTTTTAGTTGTTGCTTAAGTTGTATATTAACCATTGACTTATTTAGATATAATGGATATGATTTATTCTTTCTTCTTACAGGGTTTTTTCTCACATGATCTCTTTCACACACACACATATATATATATATATATAGGGATGCGATCCAGTGAGAACCACTCTTACCATAAGAAATAAGAATCAATCATCGCCATTGATTTTGATAAATAAACGCTCAGGATTTTACTAAAATTTTCGGGCATATTATCTCAAAAAACCTGCATTTTAGGGTATTTTTGTCATTTTGTACTTATTTAAGATTATGTTTGCATATTCAACCTCGACATGCATTATATATCTTACAAACATGCATTATATGCATAAGAAACATGCATTATATACCTAGGAAACATGTATTATATACCTAACATTCATTATATACCTAACAAATATCTTCCTGCATTATAATAGGGTATTACTCTTATTTTAGAACAATATTACTATCATTATACGGTATTAATTCATGCATTATATATGGTATTACTTTTATTTTAGAAAAAAATTATAGTACTTTCATTATAATGCATATGTTATTACTATATAATGCATAACATGTGCAAATTTAATGATGAATGATGATTTTCCTGAAAAAAATATGTTGCATTTTATCTATCATATTCTGCATTATATACTATAACTTCATGCATTATATTGTGCAATTGTATTCATTATATAAGAATTTGTGTACTGTTACCAGAATTATGCATATAATCACTAATTTTTATTTTTACGATGATTTTTTAATCGGAACTATAGTGTATTAATTACTTTTATTTTAGAGCAAAATTATTTTACTTACATTATAATACATAAGTTATTTGATTTGTGCATAAGATTAATAATTTTCATTTGTTACATAGTTTACTCCCACTAAACATGTGCAATAGAGATTTAGTTAAAAAATAATAAATCATATTATTTTGGTACATTAAAAAATAATTTTAAATTAAGAGAATTATGATATTTATAATTTTAAGAGAGAGAAAAATATAACTATATGCACTAAATATAAGATATTCATATCAAAATTGATATGGAAAATATCTTAATTAATATGGAAAATTATAAATAAGGAAAATTCTCTAATCTTTAAGATTGAAACATATCTATCATTAATTTTCTCAAAGATTATTATCATATATAAATTCTTATTCGTACATCAAACTATTTAAAATTATTGTTAGAATGAATATTTGAATGTCTATTATGTGAACTTCATTTTTAAGATATACCGATACTCCGTGGATCGCATTATTTTTACATCGACGTGCATTATATACCAAGCAAACATTCATTTTATACCTAACAAACATGCATTATATAATATAATAATATATATTTATATAACATAACAAAAAAATACATAATTAAAAATAAGTATTGTATGATCAACTTTTATAACAACTATAATATTTTTTATAGTATGCAAAGTTAATGAATTTTAATATTTTTGTTGATCTCGCTGGAAAAATGTAACGCCCCTCGTAAATTTTAAATGTATTTATCGAATTTTCGAAATTAATATTTTGTCATCGAATTTAATTCGAAGCTATGCGATCGATTTGATTTGGAAATTTATCATTTTGGGCGTTTATTTAATTGTCAATCTTATTTCAAGGAGAATAATTAAATATTAAATTAATAATTACCGTCGATAATTTATTTGATGACCTGACATTTTCATATCGGGATAATATCGATCGATAAATATTCACGGTTAGACGAAATATTACGGTCTCCCGTGCAATGACGCGAAGAGATGTGGAGTTGATGTGAAGAGATGTTAAAGTGACCGATTTGACAAGTGAATGACAACCACTTTAACCTTTTTGACTTTCGGTAATTTCGAAATTACCCTCGCCTCCCTTCTATAAATAGAAGGCTTCATTCACAAGATTTACTTTCACTTTCTCTCTCAATTTACTCCAAAGAAATTCCGGCGAGATTTCCGGCAAGTTTCCGGCGAGCTCCAACGAAGCTCCGTCGAAGAGTTTTTAAGGTAAAGCTATACCTTTTCGGAATCCTCTCTTCGTTTCCTTTCCATTTCCAACCTTAGATTTCCATTCCTTTTTGTTTTGAAGTGAGAAATAGAGAAATCAAAGGTTGATCAAGCTCACGAGGACTTATAAGCGTCCTAGAGGTAGGGGTGTTCATGGTTTGGCCGAAACCGGCCAAACCGGATTAATTTGGCCGGTTTGACCGGTTTGAAATTTAATTTTCAAACTGGCGGTTTGAAAATTTTGAAACCGGTTAAATTTGGTTTGGTTACGGTTTGGAGATTCAAACCGGCCGTATCGGCTGGACCGACCGTATTTATATATATATATTAAATATATTATAACTAATTAATATAATTTGTAGTTCATTTGTTAAGTTTCTACTTTTTCATACAATTAATCATGTTTAAATTTCTTAGCCAACATACTCTAATTTTAGTTATATTTTTTAATAAAAAATTACCTAATAAATATTATTATTTTATATAATTTCTTTAAGATAAATCAAGTATGAACATTATTTTTATAATTTTACACGTCTATTTTGATTTTACATTAAAATATAAATATAAGATTTTTAAAATTAAAATTACATTATTTGTAACAAATAATAGAAATCAAATCATTTGTATTTAGGCCCTAGTTTTCTACAAATTATAGTAGATTGTTGAAAGTTGAAACATATTTCATTTCAAACTGTCAAACCGGCCGGACCAAACCGTTTTTATATGGTTTGGCCGGTTTGGTTTCAAAAAATTATTTGGCCTACTGTTTTGTTTCAAAGCATATCAAGCATGAAATGAAATGTTTTGTTTTAAACTGCTTTGTCATGGCCTACTGTTTTGTGTTTGCTATCTGTCATCTCAGTGGGGGACCCCCACTCAGAGAAGAACATCAAACGTATTCAACGTGGATGTTGACTCTGCGTAATGCGAGTCTTATCGATCGTACCCAGGTAATGAAAGAGATACCATTGGTTAGTGCACTATGATGTTGACATGTTAGGGGTCATGCCCTACTCGGACTAGCATCGTGACTGTGGTAGGTGGCCACCTCTCAGTCACATAATCATTTGCAGATAGTTTAACAAAGTAAAAAGGAGCA